>NW_020769355.1:1868715-1941714 GCF_900518735.1 Pseudonaja textilis
TCCGGCTCTGTGCTTCTCAGAGTAATGTGAGATTGCAGCTGCTTACTGTGCTCTGAGAAGCACAGAGCCGGAGACAGAAGCCTGAAGATGATGAATGAGACTTCATCGAAACATTGCCTAGATACTTTGAATCTTACGCGGGAGAAAACCCGAACAACCAAAGATCCACATACAAATACCCGCGAGAACCTCAGAAAACATATATATATATATATTATACACACACACACACACACACACACATATATGTATTCCTTTAATCTACAAAAGTTTATTTTCAGAGCTCAGAAGAAAAGGACTAGTTGCAAGACAAGATCCTTATGCAAATCTTTAAAATATAGAATCTATTTTATATGGGAAAGTTATTTGTTCGGCTAGACCAGTATTGCTTACTCTTACTTTGAAGTAAGTGTCTAGGAACCCATCACTTGTCAACTGATACTAAGAGAAAATCCTTGCTTCACCCAGAGACAGGAAAATGGATTTACTTACTTTGCATCATCACACTATTTCTCTCTCCCCACCCTAATTATCTCTGTTATAATTATATGTTCCAATGAGCTGGTTATTGATTTTCGGGGATTGGTTCCTTACGGTCCCTTTCTTGATTCAAACAACTGATATAAACAGATGTGTCCAAATATTTTGTTTCTTTCGGTGGTGCTCATGTCTCTTTTACATTCCATTCCATTTCCCCTTCAGATACTTTGCTTTCCAAAAAAACTGTAGACCAGGATTGCAATGCTTTGCGCTGTTTTTCTCACTTCTGTATGATTAAACGGGTTTTGCACAACTCCAAAATCTAGCTCCATTGTGAACTATCAGGGCTAATTACAGCAGACATGATTTTCTCTTAGGCATGACCTAAAGGTAAATCTGATCTTGAAGATTCTCCTTGAAATTTCCTTGGCTAAAGTCTACAGAATTCTCAGACATTTCCTTTGTAGTTGGCACCTGGGTTTTGATATATAGCTACATTTTATTTTAGTATCGGAAACCTGGCAGTCATTATCTGACAACATTTGGTGGCATACCTGCAGTAGCATTTAGTATTATTATCAGTTTCTTCATTCACTTTTGAAGCTCACCACAATCCAAGCAATCCAAAGAAACACTTCCTTTTTCAGCTGAAAATATCACATACTATGTGCAATCTAACTATGTCATTCAGAACGTGATGGGGAAACCAGGAAACTTTCAAAATGTTGACTAAATTTATATGTATAGTCTTCAATGCCAGGAGCAATGATCAACTATGTTTAAAAGACTTTAGAAGCCATGAGTATGCAACTGTGTGAGCATGTACCTGCATGTGTGCATGTGCCTTTAAGACAGTTTTCTTGGGTCTGACTAGCCCTTGCAGCTTTCTTGGCAAGGTTTTTTAGAAGTGATTTGTCATTACCTCCTTCCTAGGGCTGAAAGAAAGTGCCCCGGTCTAAGGTCACACTATCGGCTTTATGCCTAAAACTGAATCTCTTAGTTCCTGGCCTGATGCCTTAACCAGTACACCACTACACCAAATTATTCTTCAAAGTTTGGATGAAAACAAGCCGTGAAAACAAATAAGGAGAAAATGGCAAAGGGCTATATAATCCCTTAATAAGAGGCAGCATTATGTGAAGTGTATTTCCTGCTGTTCTCTTTTCTCTGCAGCTCTCACCAACTGTCCTCACCCTCCCTTAAAAAGGATTACCACTGCTGGATCAAGACTAATATGCAACTAAGTCCAATGGGGGAATTGTTCCTTATGCTCAGACATTGTTGAATTACAACTACCATCTCTCTCTCTCTCTTTCTCTCTCTCTCTCTTCCTTTCCTCTCTCTCTCCTCTTCTCCCTCTCTCGTTTTCTGACATTGCCTTTTGCTTCCCTCTGTCCCCAGTGGTTTGCCAAGAATAGGACAGATTTCTCCTGCCAAGAGTCTGATTTTCATCTGTTCCAGAAGGCTGTTGAAATTGGGCGGAGAGCCGTATGCCAACAATATTGACCCATCCTATTTTTCAAGAAAAAGACTCTACCCTCCTCCAGTTTTGAGATAAATCCCCAGATGCCAATCAAACATTTGTGATTTCTGACTAATTGCCAGCATTCTATCTACTATCTTTTTAACACTTAGGTTTTTAAAATGCTACGGTAGTACTGGAGCATCTGAATGAGGTATCGTCCTCTGCTGATGGCCCACCTGTTACCACATTCTTAAAGAGAGCTCCTTTCTGCTTGAGCTCGAGTCACATGATACTCTTACTGTGGGCCATAAAAGTTACTCCTTATGCACTGACCCAGTTACATAAAACATGAACGCTTTATTTCAGGAAGAGGGAAAAATAGTCTTTGGACATATCCTCTCTGATCATTAGTTTGACAATTTTGCAAAACAAAAAACAACCCCTGGGTGACAGTGTTTAGCATCAAAAAGTGAAATCATGTCTGTCTCTGGAGCAGTTGGGTTTAAAAAAAAAAAATGAAAAAACAACTTCATGCAATAGCAATACCCAATAAGAAAAGTTTTACTTTTTCTTGTTTCATAAATATATTAATGTTTGTTAATATATTCATATACTCAGCTGCTTCCCTTCTGCCATTAATCATTGAACATCTGGACAGTAATGTGCTTGCCAGTGGCTCTCTTTGATTTCAAAGTATTCTTTTTTAAAAAATAATAAAGTTTTATTTGGGTTTTCACACACAAAATACAAGTAAGACATCTTTTTTGAAAATGGCATGGTCCCGGGTTGAACTTCTTTGTACAGACACAAAACTCAATTTCATGCTCCTTTTTGTATTCTATTTCATATCTTATACTATTTTACATTTTCTATATAGTTTTTCCCCTCTTTTAATTTTCTCAATTTTATTTTGATTATCTCATCTCATCTCAACTCAAATCATTATATTTATCCTTTTGTCTGTTCTGTTTCAATTTCATATTATCTTTTCTCATTAAACAAATTTTATTCTGTAGTTACTAATTGGAGTATGACACCTTTATATCTTTTAATTACATCCATTCAACTCTTATTTAAACTTCAATATATACCTTAAGTTTATGACCTTCAATATAATACATAATACATAACTTCCAATTGAATTCTGCTTGGCACATTCTTATAATACACACTATATTCTTTTTTTTTTAAAAAAAAGATTGTAAATATATGTAATTATAAACCCTCATTCCATTCCAGTTCAGTTCTATCATTAATAGTCATTAAAACCAGAACATCTTTAACACTTCTTTTCAATTAAATATCATACTTTCTTAAAAACACATATAATCTCCATAATTAATTTTTCCCTTATTTCTCTTCACATATGTTTTATAAATCATTAAATATACCTTTTGTTACATTTATTTATTGACAAGCATTCCACTGAATTACGATAGCTATTTTATCAGACATTTTAATCATACATTGTTTCATATTTTTTAAAATTATTTCTGCTTCTAATATAATCATACTACCTTATGTACCTTTGCAGAATCCCTTTTTCCATTAAGTTTTCACCCATTATCTCTAAATAGGCCCTGTTTCTCTATATTTTGCTTCTGTCCTCTATAACTTCTTTTCCTTTCTTTCTTCCCTCTCATCTTCTCCCTCCCCTTTTTACCCCCTTGTCTCTCTAGTTCTAATTCTCTCTTCTGCATTTCCCTCTTCTGTTGCTTTCTGATTTTATACTTATTTTTCACTCTCTTTTTTTTGGAGTTGTTTTTCCCAATCTTAAACTTTCCATTCTCTTTCTCCCCTTTCCTTTTTTCCCCCATCTAAGATTACTTGTTCATTAAAGATGGCTTCTTCTTTGTCGCAATCTTCCTGTTCTGCCAGCATTTCTTGTTGTTTATCATAATTCCAAATCTCCATTTCTAAAAACTGAAATATGAAGCCAAAAGAACCTCTCCCTTCTTGTGCATCTTCTTTGTACTTTTTAAGTTCCATTTTCAGTTCTTCTAAAAGTGGAGCCATTTAAAAAAGTTTTAAACAATCACCCAATTGATTTTAGTCATTCAAATACAATAACCAAAATTCCAGAAATCATCAAGTAATCCAGATAGTCCCAAGTTATATCTTCTTATTTCTTTTTAGACTTTCTCTTCCTGGGGTTTTTGTTGCGATATTTAAGTTAGAATGTATCTTTTGAAAGTCTTGTTGAGATTTTGCTGTAAATTCTTTTTTAATTCCAGGCAGTCTCCTCCCTTCCAGATCCTGCCCTTTTATTTTTCCTCTCTCCTTTTCTGTTTTCAAAAGCTTTTAATTATCCAGAAATCTTTATTATCCCTTTGACTTTATTTTCAGCATTAAATGCCTATTGATGTCAAAGTGGATTTTTTTCCAATTTTTTGCTTAAGTCTCTTAGCTGTCAGTATAGAAAAAGGAGAAAACCAAATCTTTTCCCTTTTCTCTCTCCTTCGCAGCTTAAAAATCTTCTTAGGGAACAATTTTATTGTTTTTTAACAGTTTCAATTCCAGGGTACTTTATTTGTTGCTTTTGCTGTTGACTGTTTTGGTCAACCAAAACTTTATCTTCTTATCTTCCTCCTGCACATTCTTTTCCAGTCAAGTTCTTCTTTGTGGTGGCCATTTCTGACCATTGCTGCAACCGCCTTCAGGAAAGGGAGTAATGGCCAGCTGGGGAGGAGAGATGCGGCTCTCCTCAACCCTACTGGCAGTCTCCCCCCTCTTCACCACCTCTACGGGGTGGCTTAGCCCGAAACCAGCCAGCTTGGGGCGCTCCAGCGGTGAGCATGGATCGAAGCCTCGCAGAGACGAGGTTTCAGTCTGTCGCTGAAGAAGCTCAAACCGGAAGTCAATTTCAAAGTATTCTTATTTCCTCCTACAGCAGTCATAGGGAATATACCCTAATTTGGTGCTTTTCTATCCAGCCTACAAGACTTTTAGGGGAGCCCACCCAAATGCCAAATTCCTGCTTCCTCTCCCACACTTTGCCTTTCTGCCAGTAGATGTCCTGCCCTATTCTGTCTTTTAAAACAGGGGTCCCCAAACCCCCAGGCCGTGGACAGGGTATAGTCTGTGGCCTCTCAGGAACCAGGCCACAAAGCTTGAGGTGAGCAGTGGGCAAACGAATCTGCCTATTTGCAGGATGTAGGTTATGTGCTCCTCTCCCACCTTGGTATGGAGAAAATGATATTCTACTCGTTGTAGAATACCTTATGCCACCAGACTTGAAATTCTAGACCTAGAAAACCTTGAATTATGCTGTCTTTGGTCTGATCTAAGTATATAAAATCATACATTGCAATGACTTACCTGTCAGTGAATACTTCAGCTTCAACCATAACAACACAAGAGCAAACAATAGATACAAACTCAAGGTAAACAGCACCAAACTTGATTGCAGGAAATACGACTTCAGCAACAGAGTGGTCACTGTCTGGAATACTCTACCTGACTCTGTGGTTTCTTCCCCAAACCCCAAAAACTTCAACCTTAGACTGTCTACTATTGACCTCATCCCTTTCCTAAGAGGTCTGTAGGGGGTGTCCATAAGCGCACCAATGTGCCTACTGTCCCTGTCCTATTGTTTCTTTTTGTTTCTCTTATATGTATCCATTTCATGTATTCATAACTATGTATATATTTATACCTATTATCTTGTAAGCGATTGATAAATCAAAATAAATAAAAAATAAAATTGGTTGTCTTCTATGGAACCAGTCCCGAGTGCAAAAAAGGTTGGGGAGGCACTGCTTTAAAATACAAAGAGTTGCCATGGTTTCTACTTGTGCTTTTCTACAGGAAGAGCAGGTTCTCTATTCCTGTAATTCCTCATTTGAAAATACTTCCGGGTAATTGGGGAGAGTTTGAAGATATGGATTTTGGTGTCAGAGTCAAGGAGGAAGATTGAAGCTGTCATTCTAGAGGGGATTTTTAGGGTTGGATCTGTGAGGTGGGAGCAGAGGTGGTATTCAGCAGGTTCTGACCAGTTCTGGAGAACCAGTAGCAGAAATTTTAAGTAGTTCAGAGAACTGGCAAATACCACCTCTGACCGGAGATTTTACAGCATCCTTCCCCTGCCATGCCCACCAAGCCACGCCCACAGAACCAGTAGTAACAGAATTTGAATCCCACCACAGGGCGGGAGGTGAAGAGAGAACGTATCATTGTAGGCCAAGGTTTGTACATTTTCAATAATTGGGTCAATTCACCTACACAGAGCAGCCTCAAAGAAAAAACCCCTGGAATACTTTGGTTCTTCCTCGGCCTTTATTTTTCCCCCAAAAAATGCCAGCAGTGGCATAATCCACTTACTCACTCACTTCTCCCTTGATGAAAGAAAGGGTAAAATGTGCTGGTTCCAGGACTGGTGTCAGGATATAGCAACTGTGGGCCCAGGAAAGGGAAGAGAAGGCAGACATTTGCAGAGTTTATTTTCAAATCTTGAGGCGTGATCCAGATGGAACCGCAAAGAATTAGCCCTACTTTCTCCACATCTCTGCTCCTCCTTTCCACATTGCTCTCGGCATTCCTGACTGATTTTGGAGAAGACTTCTTAGAATACCATGGACAGACAAGAAAACAAACAAATGGATCATGAACACATCAACCCAGAATTCTCACTCAGGATACAAGCGATCAAAGTCAAATTATTTTATTTATGACACATTATGTGAAAACCCAGCTCTCTGGAGGAGGCTCTAATATTGAGAATGGTGGAAAAGGCAAGATGAGGACAACTAGGAGCAAGCTGGATATACAATGTCAGAATAATGATGGTATATCACTGGAAGACCTGAAGGACCAGGTTGGAGACAGATTGTAATCTAGAAAAATCTATCTGTGTGGGTGCTGAGAGTTAACACTAACCGGATGGCACATAATCAAATCAAATAAAATGCTATCATTAACATACCATGCAATAAGTTATTATTACCAATAAAAGAGAATATTTTTAGCTTAGGGTTGTTTTCCTGCAGACATTTCATTACCACACTAGGTAATAACATCAGAGCAGCTGCTGCTGCTGTTACCTAGCTTGGGTCATGAAATGTCTGCAAGAAAATAACCAAACACAGAGACCATTAAGGACCCCGCAAATTCTTATTAGTTACTAATGATTAACAATTAAATGATAATTTAATATATTATGAATACAGTATACAATAAATTATTAATTTATATAGATTTGGGGAGGAGGGGAAATGCATCTTGTAATATTTCATATACGGTAGCACGCAGCCATTATTATGAAATAAGTAACATAGATAAAATAGAGCCTTCAAAACATAGTAGCATAGTTAACGCCTCTAAGATAATGTCCATGGAAACATAATACAGTAAAATTTCAATTTAATAGACTAATTAGGAGAGCAGGATGTCCTTTATTCCCAGTTGTCCATTAAATACAAATATGTATCTTTTGTCTTAACTTAAGTCATTTGCATAATGGCTTAAATAGATGGTAATGACATAATTCACTACAAATGTCGTAACATGAAGATGAAATTAAGATAAATTTAGCCACATTTTCCAGGCTACTTCAAATGCCTTGTTCATCAGAGGTGGTATTCAGCAGATTCTGACCAGTTCTGGAGAACCGGTAGAGGAAATTTTGAGTAGTTCGGAGACCCGGCAAATCCCACCTCTGACTGGAGATTTTACAGTATCCTTCCCCTGCCATGCCCACCAAGCCACGCCTACAGAACCGGTAGTCAAAAAAAAAAAAAATTGAATCCCACCACTGTTGTTCATTAGTCTGAGGTGATGTCTGGAAAATTCTCAGTGGATTGAGAAATTTGATCCATTGCATCCGAAACCTGCTCAGAGGGAATCTGTTACACTGAGGAAGCAAACACCAAAATAAGGAAGAGGTAAAGAATTATCCCACAAGAATAATTGGAACTGGAAAAGCCAAGGCACAATGCAGTTGCAACTGATGCTAGCCTGTAACTGTCCATGGGGACAAACAGATCTTGGGCCACAAACAGCTGAAACTGCTCTTAGGAATACCTTTCAGAGGAGGCTTGTTCTCAATCAGATTCTGATATTTCTCCTCAGCCAGAAGAAGTTGTTCCACCTTGATGTTTGAAGACCATTCCTCCTTCAGGGGAGCATCACCTTCTCTTCCCAGGGAAAGGTACCTTGACAACATGCTGAAATCCTGCCTTGCCTAGTTTTCTCAGGAACTTCCCTCCAATTGCTCTCTTAGAAACTAAGATCATGACTGTTCTTCCCCTTCTGGTTGAGGTTGCTCTTCATTTCCTGAATGATTCGAAAGGAGATGAGGAAGATGACGAAGCTGCCGACACTCACAAGGCAAAAGCAGATAAGCACGGAAAAGATGCAGGAAAGGGTCGAAGCAAGAGTTAAATCTGTTACTAGGAGAAAGAGCTGGAAGAGGTGAAGTCCCATTATACCAGCCAGAGCTGTACTTCTTGCTCTTTCCCTTACTAGCTTGCAGAGAACTCTTCTGGAAGGGAGGTGCGTGGTATGCAATTATGTCATTAGAAAAAAAACACCCACTCTTGTGAAACATGTTAAAAGTGAGCTCCAGCCATGCTGGGAGATTGAATCATTGTCCCAGCTAAAGTAGCAAACGGCATTTCTAAATCGTGTTCTCTGTAGAGAGGGGCCAGAGGTGCTCATGAGATCTGGCAGCCCTGTATCAAGATTTTTTCATAATAGCCTGCTAGGCTGAACTCCAAGATTGGTTGAAAAGTTGCAGTTCCCCAGAGCCATTCAAGTCAGTGGAGTCTAGAGTAGCTGCAAACAATCAGTTGAACTTAATTTCACAAAAAAAGGGAGAGGAGAGGAGGAACATAACTAAATTAAGGTTACCCTTTGCAGAAACTAAAACATCCCAGCTTAGAATTGTGGGAAGAAATATCCTTCTAGTTCAGTTCCAAGCTGGGAGAAAGGCACTGGAAACATGGAGGCTGGTTGGAAAGATGGTTTAATGATGGACAGGACCACATGGGTTCTGGTGAAACTGACCACATGGACTTGAGATTGGGTGGGTGGGTTTATACCTTCTCCTGGGCTTTGCACTTGAACTTCCTGTTCTTGTGCAAGAACATGTATTCTATTGGCTGTTGTCAGACTCCCATGGGACCACATAGGGGTCATGTAGGGGTCATAGCTGGCTTTATAAGTGAAGTACAAATCCTAGCTATTTGTCTGAACTAAGTTTGGTTGACTTTTCTGAGGGTGATGCAATGAAGGCGCTTGTGTTCTGAAAGGGTGTTGGGTAATTCCTATTGTGGCTTAATGGCTTTTTCCTTATGTTGGATCCTGAGTGAGGATATTTGCTTATGAATAGAGCTATCTATCTCTTTATCTCCTAAATGCTGACATCTGCTATGGGCTATTAAGAAAAGGTGGGGGCTGCTTTCTCCCTCTTAAAAAAACACATTGATAATATTCTGCCTTTTTAATATTTCTCAAAATATTTCATTCTTCTAGGAGACGGGTGGATGCTAACTTTCTACAGATTTATTAGGCAAAGTCAAGATCAGAGAATTCTTTAACAGGAAATTGTGGGAAAGGGGAGCAATTTTAAAATGGCTTATGATCAGATATGGAATTGGTATTTATATCATCCTTTTAAAAAATCTGCTCCTGTTCTGGATGATGAGTTTGCAGGGGCTATGTGACTTACTGTGAGTTCTGTTAGACTTTGATATTGCTTGCCCGTTGGGTCCTTGACTTGGGATGGTAGGAATCTTACTGTAAAGCCTTAGGACTGTCAACATCTAAAAATTGCTGCTAACTGGCTATTGGAATCACTATTAAATCATAGCCAAGGCGTAGTCTTTTTTTGTCGATATTCAGTATCTATTAGGATTCTATAGGTTCTGGCATTAAATATCAGTGAATGCAAATCTGTCTTATGCCTTGCTAGTTGAATTACCAGAACTTCATTATTTCATAAATAACTATTTACAATACAATGCATAATCTTATTTGATCTAAAATTATGATAATGGACAGGAGGAAGTTCCCATAGAGATTATCATGATTAGATTATCAAATACCTGTATGCCTCCATTGCAGAAGCATGAGTCACACCAACAAATATGTGTATATATTCTTGTAAATAAGATAGCCAAATCTGGGCTGTAAAATCTGAACCACCAGATAGCAGCAAGAAAATCTATAAAATACCTTACTGCCATAATATCCCCTGTAAATGTTTGGCAGTCCAGATTTCATAGCTTTTGTTCAGAAGTTAACTTGTTTCTGACTCGTAGTAATGCACACACCAGTTTACTAGGTTTATAATTGTGCTTTGAGTTCTTGTAAACTTATGCAGGTATCATCAGTGATTGTATCTAGCCACATTTGTTGGCCTCCTTTTTTATTTTTTTATTTTTTTTTACTTATAATTCATCAGTTTAATGTCAAAATAGAAGTAATCAACCCACATCATTATAACAACTATTTTGATTAAAACGCTAATTGGGAGAAAAGTTGTGTATTTCATGCTTAAGGAGAACAGTTTACAACCCAGTTCCAGTTTTTTAACATGCAGTGAGTATTGTGATTAATAGCTGTACATATAGTGCATGATCAGACAAGCTAATTCCACTTTATTACAGGTCGTCCTTGAGTTATGACCGTATTTGAGCCCAAAATTTCCACTGTTAAGCAAGACAGCTGTTAAATGAGTTTTGCCCCATTTTACGACCTTGCTTTCCACAGCTCTTAAGAGAATCACTGCACTTGTTAAGTTAGCAACCTGGCTTCCCCATTGACTTTCCTTGTTAGAAGTTCTCAAAAGGTGATCACATGACCCTGGGACACTGAAACCATCAGAAATACACGCCATTTGCCAACTGTCTGAATTTTGATCATGTGACCATGAGGATGTTGCAATGATTGTAAGTGTGGAAAACAGTCATAACATAAGCCATTTTTTTTCTGTGCCATTGTAACTTCAAATGGTCAATAAACCTGAATAGTTGTAAGACAAGACTATGTATTCTCAACCATTTTCCTACAGTATTTTTTTTTCCCCATTCAGCCTTTCTCCTGGGTCAACCTACACAGCCATATATTTCAACTGGGAAAATGATGACCGTCACAATATATGAAGCTGCCATTTGTATGTCTCTTAAGTTTAATACCTACCATTGTTTTTCTCCCAATATTCTTATTCATGGAAGACCTATGTGCATTGTCAATGAAGCACTTCATTCATCTGAAGAAATAGACTTAAGTCTACAAAAGTTTATCTTAATATATTTGTTCACCTTTCAAATATATTCACTGCTGTTCAATCAATCAATCAGAACAGAGCTGGAAGAGACCTTGGAGATCTTCTAATCCAGTGGCTCCCAATCTTTTTTGTGCCACGGCCCGGTACTGGCATCACAAAATGATCCGCAGCCCGGTACCGGCATCAGCACGCATGACGAGGCAAGGCGAGCCAAACGAACCAGCCAGCCAGCCATCCCCCGCTTCTCCCCGCCACCTTCAACTCCTCCTTTGTACCTTTGTCGATGGGCTTCAGGATGGTCACTTGGCTCGCCTTGCCTTGGGTGCTGAAAGAATCCTCGTGCCTTAGTTTCATTCGAAGCCGCCTCCCCCTTCAATGAAACTAAGGCGCGAGGATTCCTTCAGGACCCAAACGCCGCTTTCCAACCGGAAAAGCTCACCCGGAAGCACTTTCTCATCGAAACAAGATGGCATCGCCCAGCAAACCGGTGGCCCAGTAAAAAATGTTCGTTGGACCGGTACCGGTCCGGGACCCGGTGGTTGGGGACCCCTGTTCTAATCCAACCCTCTGCTCAACCTATACCATTTCAGACATGTGGCTCTCCAGTCTTTTCTTAACAACCTCTAGTGTTGGAGCACCCACAACTTCTGAAGTCAAGCTGTTCCACTGCTTAATAGTTCTCACTGTTAGGAAATTTTTTCTTAGTTCTAGCTTGCTTCTCTCCTTGATTAGTTTCCATCCATTGTTTCTTGTCTTTCCTTCTGGGGCTTTGGAAAATAGTTGAGCCCCTCTTCTTTGTGGCAGCCCCTCAGATACTGGAATACTGCTATCATGTCAACCCTAGTCCTTCTTTTCTCTAGACTAGCCATACCCAATTCCTGCAACCATTCTTCATACGTTTTAGTCTCCAGGCCTTTAAACATCTTAGTTGCTCTTCTTTGCACTTTTTCCAAAGTCTCAACATCTCTTTTGTAATGAGGTGATCAAAATGGGTTGCAGTTGTGTGGTCTTATTAGGGATTCATAAAACGGTACTAATACTTTTTAAAAATTATTGCCTTTGACTTTTGTTGCAAGTCCTTGTTCATTCTGAGCCTTTGCTTTCCTGAGCCTTTTCATCTTTGCAGATTTGGGCTATCTGCTGATGCTCTGGTTTAGCTATGTGTCCCTCTTTCCATTTTTTGTAATTATCCTTTTTGTCTTTCAGTTTTATCTGAGAGATCTTTGTGCAACATGCTGGTTTCTTCTTGGATTTCTTGTTTTTCTCTTTCAGTGGTATTGTCCCTGGACTAGGTTTTTATGGTCATATTTTTCAGAGTTTCCCACCCTTCTTGAGTTGTTTTCCCCTTAGGATTTTCATCCAGTTATTGTTGTGGCTTTTTTTTTGAAATGCAAATATTGCAAACAAAGCTAGTTCTGCAATACAGTTTTCAACTTTATGGTACATTTGTGCCTAAATATGATCAGAAAGCACTTACTATTTTAGCTGTGGCTTTTCCTGAGTGTACATTCTATAATTTAAAACAAGACTTCAAACTTGTTCATTAAAATACTTAAATATAGCAATAGCACCATCTATTGGCCTTGCAGGCTACAGCAAAATAAGGAAGGGAAATTATACTACATTAATTGGGATGCTTTAATTTGAATTCTTGTAACAAGCAACTTGCCTACCTTTTGCCAACTTTTCACATCTGCAATTCTATGCTTCTGTTATTTTGCTATACACTATTTTATATTTCTTCTGATAAAATAAAGCCCCACAGAACAACTGACAATTAACTGGATTAAAAAAAAAGGAAATGCAATGGAATGGATCAGCTTTTAAAATGGAACGGATGCAGTTTACAAAGAACATTTATCTAGAGGTGCCCATTTTCTGAGTTCACCATGTCTATTTTCTATTTTTCCCTCCCTGTTTTGTGCAGATGACAAATACTGATGACAAATACAGAAGAGTACTTTTTTTTTTCTTCTGTAAATGAGTTCAGTGGCATTGTAGATCAAAAGGCATTTGGCAGCTATACACTTTTCCTTCCTTAACCATCACTTGTAGTATTAAAAATATGGGAAAGGAATAAATACTGTTGGAAGAAAAATCCATCTGGTTCAGTTCCCAGCTGGGAGAAAGACACTGGAAGCAACACTGGAGGCTGATTGGAAAGAAAGTTTAATGATGAACAGAATCAACAGCAGTCCTGGGTCTGCTGAACAAATGTTTGATGAGTACATGGGCTTTTATGTGGGTTTCAGAGATGCTGCTAGGGAGGTTGTACACTGTCTGAAATGCCCTTAGGAGATTGTGCAGTGTAGTGAGCTGTGTGTCATCTGCTAAATGGTAGTGGCTAAATCCTATTATGTCCTGAAGGACCATGTCCTGTTCTTCTTAATCCCAACACCCAGGAGCTGAAGATCTTTTGTTTTGTAGATAGACTGGCCCAGTCTCTCTTAATGGGCACTGTAGAATCGTATGCTCTTCAGTTGCTGGGGAGTTATTGAATCTTTAGTGCTGGTTCTGGAACTATCCCTTTATAAATGATAAAAATGGTTCTTAGGCAGTGGTGGGCTGCAACCAAAGTGAGCGCGCACTTTGCACACAGCATTCAAAATACAGCAATAAGAAGCTCAAATGCTTACCTTCTAGGGCAGTCCCAGTAAGTAGAACAGCTGAGATGCGGAAATCAGCTGTGCCATGCGACTCAGCTGAGCCAGAAAGGAGGAAATAAAGGACAGGATAGGGCAGGGGGCGGGGCCAGCTGATGAGGGGAAGTACTGGTTCACTAAAACCGGTCCAAACCAGAAGCATCCCACCCCCACTGTTCTTAGAGCAAGAATTACAAGAGTTTTTGTTTTTGGAATTCGACAAAGCAGATCAACGTTCCCAAATTGGCCTCCTCTGAATCCTTAAATAACTTTGCTAAACTGGTCGTAAGTATAGGGCATTATGAGAAAGGCATACGAGCAAATCTGGATGAGTTTGACCAGCAGGCTTCTCATACAGTGGAATTACCAAAGATATCAGATTGGGGAAAACTGGTTAAGTATTTGCTTCAATGGTACGGTGATACCAAGCATACTGAACAGTCATTGTGAATTCAGTGCCCATTACTTTGGAATAAACTGACACAACAATTACTTGCATAGCTATAACATAGACTTTTGAAATATTCTTAGATATTTCAAAGTAAATATAGAAATAAAAGAACAAAAAATGGGAGAATAAAAGTAAATAACAAATGAATACATTGGATTTATAAAAATTATAGGGTTTTTTGCAGTATACTGTTCGCTGGTTGAATCTTTCTGTGTGTGTGTGTGTGTGTGTGTGTGTGTGTGTGTGTGTGTGTGTAAAACTGAAAATATTATATTGCTTTAATATATAAACATACATCAGGAACTGTGCTCAGCAGACCTTAGAGTTGAAGTACAATATGAGCTACAATAAATTATAAATTGCTTAATACCTATTCTAATTTAGAAATCCTATAATATTAAAATATGTACTTTATGCATTCAGATAATGGAATATTCATAGAAATATGGCAAGCAAAAGAAAAAGAATAGTCAAGTTTCTAAATAAGTATGCCAGCAAATTGGTAGAACAACATAGTAGTCAACAGATTGGAAGAGGTCAATCTACGGAGGAGGAGGAAGACTTAACAGACTGTGCAAACTACCATCCCGTATCCTTAATTTCAAATGCTAGCAAAATAATGTTTAGGATTATCCAATACAAATAAGAGTCCTACATGGAATAAGAGATGCCAGATATTCAAGCGGTCATTAGAAAAGGATGAGGAACATGAGATTATGCAGGACAACTGAGAAAGCCAAAGAATAAAAACAAAAGGTCAATATGTGTTTCATTGTTTTAGAAAGGTCTTCAGTTCTGTCAATCATGTCAAGCTCTCACAAAAATGCAAATCCCAGAGCATCTCATTGTCCTCATGCAAAACCTTTATACGGGTCAGGAAGCCACAGCAGAGACAGAACAAAATGAAACAGACTGGTTCCTGGTTGGCAGAGAAGTGTGCCAAAGCTGTATACTCTCCTTTTTCTTTATTCAACCGATATGCTGAATGTATATTAAGAGAGGTTGGATTGGAAGAAGATGAGCATGGTTTTAAAATTGGAGAAGAAATCTCAATAGCCTGTACTATGCCGATGACAACTGTAATAGCTGAAAATGCAAAGGATCTGCAAGAACTGTTAATAAAATTTAAGGAGATGGGGAAGGCTCTACAACTTAAGGACTAAATTAATGATAACAGCTAGAACAATCATCCTTGAAACTGATGAAGATATCAAAGTGGTAGATAGCTTTGGGCCTTTTATGATCAAAAGTAAAGGAACAAACAATGAACAAGACTAGCACTTGGTAGAACAAGCATGAAAGTTCTGGAAAAGAGATTCAGTTGCTGTGATTTGTCTTCACTTAAAGTCAACCATGACCTGGTGGCACATAATCACTCAATCGATTTATAAAGATATCCAGATTTTAAATATGGTTCAAATCGATGCACTGAAATATTTCAGTACAATTTCTAACTTGAATTAAATTCATACAGACTGGGAAATAAGGATATTATTTAGTATTAGTATTCTGGTTTCAGTGTTTGAGAGAAAGTCAACTATACATGTCAGGCAGATCCTAGCAGAAAGACTATGTATACCAACTACTCAAATGACAGAATTATCATGAAATTAAACACTGTGTCAGGTTTAATTTTAAGATATGTGGTTATTCTGGTTATACTCCCACAGCTTGGTAAGTTATTTTTCCAGTAAACATTCTTCCCAATAAAAGATATATAGTATCTTGCAGCAGTTGGCATATATAAAGCTAACTACTTTGAGGGAAGATATGATTTAGTAAAGTTCAATAAAACTTCCCAGGTTGAAATGGATATTCCAATTTTTCATGTTGACATTAATAATCTTCCAAAATTGTTGAATTTTATATTATTGGAACCACATGTGAAAAAATTATCTAATTTGGTCACTAGATTTGCTGCAATTTTTAGAGAATGTTTTGTCCATTTTAGCAATCAAGATTGCAATAATATATAACAGCAAAAATACTAATTTTCACTATTAGTCAATTTGGAGTAAATTTAATACTATTCCACTGAAATTACCATTATTTTATATCTTTTACTGCATCTAAATTTTGCATCCATTTAATCATACAATTTATGACTTGTATAACTTGCCCGGCAGTTTATAAATATGGTGCAACGGTCGATCAGAGTTACACATTATAAGATTTTTAAATACGATCAAGTCTCTAAGTTGTTTCTGCAAATTTCTTGATGCTATTCTGCTTATTTAAAACCAGTCAGGTGAAGAAAACCAATATGACCTAATAAATTTATCTTTGTTTTATTAATAATAAAATCTTGCAATCTAAACTAATTACCTCTCCACTGAGAGAATTTTTATTCTTCATAAAAGGAAAACATTTAATAAGAAAGGAAGAGAGGAAAAACCTTAGCTTATTGTTTTCCTGTATTTATCCCAGGTATTCGATACATTACTTTTTATTGCATTAAATAGTTTTCTTCTATTTGGATCCTCATGTAGCTCATATGGAAATCCTACCCCGTCCACATAGGCAACTGGGCCATAAGGAAATACAATCCATTCCATAATCCATGTTAAGCAATTGTGTGATAATATAGTATAGTATAGTATAGTATAGTATAGTATAGTATAGTATAGTATAGTATAGTATAGTATAGTACAGTACAATACAATACAATATATAATGTAGCCACCAAACTGCCTTGTTCTTTCAAATCAGGTAATGTTTCATTTGTTTGTGACTATATGTAGTTTATAACTTGTTTATGCCACTTATCGGTGGCATCATTAGAATCAAGACTCCTAAGAATACCATGGACAATTTTTTTTTTTAAAAAAAAGACACCTTTTCTGAAAACTTTCTACACCAGGAGTCTCCAACCGTGGCAACTTTAAGACTTGTGGACTTCAACAACAGTTGAAGTCCACAAGTCTTAAAGTTGCCAAGGTTGGAGATCCCTGGTGTAGAAAGCACCCACCCCTCTCCTAGAAGAATGATGGAACTTAGACTTATATACTGCTTCACACTGCTTTACAGCCCTCTCCAAGCAGTTTATAGAGTCAGCATATTGCCCCCAACAATTTGGGGTCCTCATTTTACCCACCTTAGGATGGGTAAAAGGATGGAAGGCTGAGTCAATCTTGAGCCCGGTGGGATTTAAACTGCCAAATTGCAGACAGTTGGCAGTCAGCAGAAGTAGCCTGCAGTATTGCATTCTAGCCACTACACCACCATGGCTCTTAAATGCTACACACATACATACATATATACATATATATGTTGTCTTAAGTTTTCACGGGAACTTATGTGTATGGGATTCAGCTTTGTTCGGGTATTTTCCCACGTCATTACAGTTGTGCTTTTAAAGTTGTAGCAACGTTTCGGCAGAATCTCATCTGCCATCATCAGGCTTCTGTATTGTGTTCGTCTGTGAGTGACTTTTACAGTGGTTTCAGTTTTAAATTTGGGGTTAGCCTACTGCTGTGCCAGAATAGTTTTTTCTTCATCCTGATTGGTTGGGAGTCTTGGTCTGTGTTTATTGGTCTTGGAGTTTGCTGTGTTCTGCTTGATTAGTGTTTCTAATATCTTCTGTTTTGTGGCTTTTTTTGTCTTGATTGGCTGGCAACATTGTGTTCCTGTATTGGAGGCTTTTAGTGCAGCTTGGCTCCGAGAAATGGACGGCTATCATTTATTAGGAAGCTAGGTTTCATCTGGGTGCCTGGTTGGGGTGTATTTGAGCTGGAGGTATCAGTCGGGAGTCTGTTTGTGCCCAGGTGTTTGCCTGGCTAGTGGTGTGGAGTTTTTTTTGTTTGTGAGTGCAGGCTTCCAAATAATTGACAGTCTGGTGGAATCATTTCTTCTATTCATGCTTTCAGGTCTTTTTTCAATCTCTAAGGCTTCTCTGATAATTCTGTGGCTGGGGTTTTCTATAGTGGCTAGAGTTTTGGTGCCATTGAAGTTGATGCTATGACCTGTGGCTTTCATGTGTTGGCAAAACCCATGCAACAAATATCTCACTTAACAACAGAAATGTTGAGCTCAATCGTGGTCATAAGTTAAGGACTGCTGCAAATTCAAACATATAAGAGAGGATGACTTTATGCATGGTTCTGATGAAGACCAAGTTGCATTCAGAAATGGTTGAGAATTAAAGGGAAATTAACTCGATCAGGTCCAGCATCATTCGATCCGAGTCACAGAAGGTGGTGGTTTCAGTTGACCTCCCACAAGCAATTGGATTAGTGAGAGCTGTGAGGGAGAAAAACTTCCATTGCAGTGCAACCTGCAGATTTCTCTGAAAATGGCAGCAAACCAACTGTTCCTTTCCTTCTCTGCTCATGAATAAACATAAGCTGGGATTTAACCCATATTGATTTGATCGCTATTGCCATTCTCAAAGATGGTGCCCCTGCTCCACATGGAGGTGCTTTAGAGCAGCACCTCCCCCAATCTTTTGGGTATCAGGGATTATTTCATGGAAGACTATTTTTTCACAGACTGTGTGTGTGTGTGTGTGTGTGTGTCTGTTTGTCTGTCTGTCTGTGAAAAAACGTGCAATATAGATCCTTTACATGGGCAGTTTACAGTAGGATTCATGCACATATAAGAATCTAATGCCAGATGATCTGAGGTGGAACTTAGGATGATGTTAGTGCTGGGGATTGGCTACAGGTACAAATAAAGTTTTGCCTGCTCACCTGCCACTCACTTCCAGCTGTGTGGCCCAGTTCCTAACAGGCCAAGGACCAGTGCCGGTCCATAGCCTGGGAGTTGGGGATCCCGGCTTTAGAGTGATACTCCTGGCCTTTGGAGAAAGCACTTGGGCGGCCTGTCAGGGATGCAGCCTTAGCATGCAGCCAGCGTCTGTATTTCCAAAAGATGGCAAGACACAAAACTTAGTCACTGGGTCCCAATCCAATCTGCAAGTCTTCTGTGCTGCTAAACTCTTAGATCGAGCTGTCCATTCAGTCCTTATTAGTCGCATACGCTAACATAAAATAAGTCACGGTTCTTCGTCACCATGACAACAAGATAGTCAGGTTGAATTATCCTTCAGGGGTTTCATAGTTCAGAACTTACAGCTACCGTTCCTCCAGTTGCTTCTTAATATTAGGCACAGATACAGCTGGGTTGCAAATCCATGAGCAAAACAGATCAGCCTTACACTCCCTGCAGTTTGTTATTGAACACAATCTCCCTTAGATTAATCTCTGTGGTTTTATCTGTCATGAAAGTCCATTTATCTAATTTCTAAACTATTTTCATTCCATCTTCTCTGGAGATACAGAAGAATGCTTAAACAGAAAGGCTTTTGATCAAACCCCACTGTATAAAATATGGAAGTAATTTAGACCAAAGGAGACAACGTGTTGAAATATTCAGATTTTGAGCTATGGGTTAAAAATTGAATCTGCTTTTCAAATTATTTATTGGAAGCACTTTACTTGAATAGTATTTCCAGCAAAGAAAAACTCATCCAATTACATAAACTACCGTTGTTAAACTCTTTTGAGCTTCTGTCTGTTGCCAGAAGATGGCACCCTCATCCACCTCATATACTGCATACCTCCTACATGCTTCTCATAGGTTAAATATTTCCTAAAAGATCTATACATCAAACAGATCCAAGGAGACTGTGTACAGAGAAAGCTTATGGATCTCAGATATTTATATTCCAAGTTTTGGAATGAACATATCACCATGTAGAATGTACAATCAAATATATTCACCAGTGGTACAGTGATTCAGTAGTACACGACAAACTACTTCTAAAACTAAAATCTTATGGTATCTCTGGACAACTGCATAACTGGATAGAAGCATTCCTGTCAAACAGACAACAAATGGTCAAAATTGGGAGTGTCCTATCAAATTCTGTACCTGTCAATAGTGGTGTCCCCCAAGGCAGTGTTCCAGGACCAACTCTCTTCATACTCTACATAAATAACCTCTGTGATCATATTAAGAGCAACTGTGTTCTTTTCGCTGATGATGTAAAGCTATTCAATACCACAGACAATACTGCTACCCTTCAAAAAGACCTTGACTATGTATCAGAATGGTCAAACAAATGGCAACTTTAAATCTCAACAAATAAATGCTCTGTCTTACATATTGGCAAAAAAATTCAGAAAACAAAATACAAGCTGAATAGTCAAGATCTTGTTGATGATCCAAGCTCTGTAAAGGACTTTGGAAGATTCATCTCTAATGATCTAAGTGCTAGAGCCCACTGTAACTACATAGCCAAAAAGGCATTAAGAGTTGTTAACCTAATCCTATGTAGCTTTTTCTCTGGTAATATCACACTACTAACTAGAGCATACAAACATTTGCTCGACCAATACTCAAATACAGCTCATCAGTCTGGAACCCACATTACATATCTGATATTAGCACAGTTGAGAAAGTCCAGAAATATTTCACAAGAAGAGTTCTCCACTCCTCTACTTGTTGTAGAATACCTTATGCTACCAGACTTGAAATTCTAGACCTAGAAAACCTGGAATTACACCGTCTTCAGTCTGATCTAAGTATGGTATATAAAATCATACATTGCAATGACTTATCTGTCAATGAATACTTCAGCTTCAACCATAACAACACAAGAGCGCATAATAGATACAAAGTCAAGGTAAACCGCACCAAACTTGATTGCAGGAAATACGACTTCAGCAACAGAGTGGTAAATGTCTGGAATACTCTACCTGACTCTGTGGTTTCTTCCCCAAACCCCAAAAACGTTAACCTCAGACTGTCTACTATTGACCTCACCCCTTTCCTAAGAGGTCTGTAGGGTGCGTGCATAAGCGCACCAACTTACCTACCATGCCTGTTCTATTGTTTCTTTTATTTTTCTTATATGTATCCATGTATTCATAACTATGTTTTTACTTATACCTATTATCTTGTAAGCGATTGACAAATAAAATAAATAAACTTTGTTAGATTCACTTTTCTTAATTAAGTTGATGAGGGTTGTCGTGGAAAAATGAAGTACAAACCACTGCTAGTACTCTACAATTCCCAGGAATAATTTAATTTCCATTTTGGTTGTAGGCAGGGGTGGTATTCAGCCGGTTCGGACTAGTTTGAGCAAACCGAATGTTAAATTTACATCTGGTTCACCAAACCAGTAGTTGAACTGACTGGCTGGCCCCTCCCACCCTGCCTCGACCTTCCCAGGAGTCTCCATGCACCCGTTTTGGATGCAGGTAAGTGCAGGGTTTGTGCAGAGGCTCCAAGAGGGTGAAAAACAAGCCTTCCAGAAGTCCAGAAATGTTTATTTAATGTGCCTGTTTCCAGCTTCCGGAGGACCTTCGGGCCCCAGGGGAGGCCATTTTCACACTCCCAGAGACTCAATGGAAACCTCTGGATCCTAGGGAAAGCGAAAAATGGCCTTCCTGGAAGTTCCAGTAAGCCACAGACAACATAGCCAGCCCCACCCAGCAACCGGGCAGCGAACCTGTTGCTGGGATTTTTGAATCCCACCCCTGGTTGTCGGTGGTTGCACCTGTTGAATAATTAGCACCTGTGTGATCCGGGGCAAGGCACACAGGCAAGACAGTCAGCTGATAGTTCAAATCGCCCCTTTATTCTTCCAACTTTGCCCCTAACACTCTCACATTGATGGCAAGTCCCAGAACAAAGTGATCTCTCTCACACACACACACACACCTCCAGCAGCCTCTGGATGCAAGTAGTCCATCACAATGCTGTGAGCACAATGGCTGCAAAGTAAGAAATCCAGCAGGGCAGGAAAGTAAATCAACAAGTCCAGGAAGCAAAGGAACATGGCAATGGTTTCAGGAAGCAAAGGAACAAGGCAATTAATCCAGAAAGAAATAAGGCAAGAAGAGTTGTGTGCCGTTGCCAAACGTCAGCCAGGGCACACAACACTCCACGAATTCAGCATTTGTTCCCGACAAGTGCCCCTCTCCGCAGTGTCTCCTTAAAGCTCAGTCCCAAAGTGTGCCTCGTGGAGAGGGGTGCGCCACTCTCCTCCGAAGTCGTCTGGTCAGCCTATGCTGTTGCCACCTTCTCTCCACTCTCCGTGGTCATGGATCAAGAGGAGGTAGTCCTTGCTCATCGCCTGAGCTCTGTCGCTCCTCATGATCACTGCTTGCCCTCTTTGGATCATCCTGCACCCCTACCTTCCTGCCTACAAGCCATCCAATCCTGAAAAGACCCTGATCTGACCCAGCCTGTTCCTCCCCACATTACTCTGAAGCCAACAAAGCTGCCCCCTTGATCTCTATCGGCTCCGGCTCCGGCTGGTCTTCCTCCACAGACTCAGGCTCTGATGGGGGCATGACAGCGGCCTCTACTCTTCTTGTTTTGCTTTTCCAGGCCACAGAGTTTCCCCACCATTTCTTACTCATGAAGTGTATCAGAGCAGTTCAGGCCATGGTTATTAAGAAACTTGATTAGATCCCAGAATATTAAAATATGAGTTACTCCTTCACTTTGGTATATTTCTTTCTTCTTTCAGTAACATTTTTTACACTGTTTGCAAAAGGGTAGAAGCCAGTGGTGGGATTCAAACTTTCTTACTACTGGTTCTGTGGGTGTGGCTTGGTGGGTGTGGCAGGGGGAGGATACTCTAAAATCTCCAGTCAGAGGTGGTATTCGCCGGTTCTCCAAACTACTCAAAATTTCCGCTACCGGTTCTCCAGAACTGGTCAGAACCTGCTGAATACCACCTGTGGTAGAAGCTATTCTTTGATCAAAAGAGCTCTCTGTTAAACTGCTTTTTTTAGGAAGGACTTCAGAAGGATAATACATCTCTGAGAAAATAACTGCACATTTGTATGTTTTATTGTGTGTTTTATTGAAATACATACTATAGGCAATTCATTTAACAACAGGCAACTCTTAGATCGATTGCCTAGAATCAGAATATATTGATTTCAGGCATGCTGGCAGTACTGAAACATTTCATCAAAAATAATTCTAAAGTCCATCCTTTACATCCATTTTTAATGAGCCATACTAAATCATCACACCAGCCAGGGAAGAAGAAAAAATGGAGAATTCTATTAAGTAGGAGTGTACTTCTTTACATTAAATCAAAGAGCTCACTAAAGATTATGTAACTAAATCAAAATTATAACCTGACGGATTCTAGCCTCTGGGAAGAGCGGTGTTATGAAACCTCAACAGATCCTGCTGCCAAAATAATTCAGCGTCAGGCCATTAGATTTTGAAGTACAAGAAACGAAAGGAAAGACTTGTTTGATTTTTTTAAAATATTCCCCTGCAATATTTTTAAATTTTAAAATAATTTTAAAAAGCCAATGGAGAAGCTCAGTTCATTCATGACACCATTACCTTGCCTTAGAAAAGTTATTTTAAAAATTAGCTGTCACAAAAAAAGTTCCTCATCTAGTTCAAGATGTTCTCCTGTCAATGGCGGTTTAACTAAACAAAGCTGAGATTACTCACACTGTATGAGATTAGCATTCTTGACACGCTCAGGTTGCATTTATAAAAAAGACTATCATTCTTTGGCCATGTCATGTGAGTGGACTCACTCAAAAAGTCAAGCATGCTTTGAGTGATTAGTGGAAAAAGGAGAAGGGACTGCCCTAGTACCTACTGGCTGGACAGTAAAATGGATGACACTGGGATGACCCTGGTGGAGCTGAAGGAGGCACTGTGAGACAGAGGAGCATGGAGAATGCAGATCCATAGTACGGCTGAGGGTCGGACACAACTGAATGGTTCAGAATGATAACTCTTCACGAGATTGTCTTTTAAATCTAGTCAGTAATTTAAGCCTGTTGTAAAAACTGTCATGCTCTTTTTATCTGGATTAAATATGGATGTCCTTTCCAGGGGAAAGGTTTTGCTCCAGAAACACATTATTTGTTGCAATTAGGGGATCAAAATAGACATTTTGCTATATAGGGGCTTTTACTGAAAATCCATCTGGGTGCAATCAGTAGCTTTTACAAGCTGTACGTTTTGAAGCTTAAGAGGAATGGAAAATTTGAGAGACTCAGACAAATGTTAGGAATTTGTTTAAACTATCCAAGAAAGTAGGTAGCTACCATACACTTTTTAACCAGCATGTGTGCTAATTCCTAAGGATGCAGTTTGCGGGCTGTTCATTCCATAACATGTGCAAGATCAGAACTATGCTGCAATTTTAAATTTTAAAGTAGATGTTCTCAAATTTTGTCTGTGAACCATGGAAGGTCTATGAACTCCTTCCAAGCGATCAACGCAAGGAAGCAAGATGGTTGAGAATCCAGGTACATTTGACTCAATTTAGTGAAAATGGAGATTAAGACTTAACTTTAGATTCTAATTTGCATTATGTGATATTGGTACAATGTTCTGTACTAATTTCATCGGATGTTATAAATTAAAAGAAATATATGGAATTTGACTTGCACTAAAGCTGATAAATGTTACGCTTGATGTTATATAACTTGGCTTGCAAAACACAGGGATATTGACTTCAAAGGAAAGTCTGAGGGTAAAAAAAGATTGAAATTAAACTTTATTTTTCCTTTTATTGCAATGTTGTAACTCATGATAGTGACTTTCAATGCACATTTCAATGCAGTAAAGTTTATACAATTAGAATGATGTTCTATTGTTTTAAAATATTGAAAATAAAAAGAGAAAAGTAAAAATGCTATCAGCATTATTTGCTAGTTGCCAGAGTTGCAAGCATAATATTAATTTTTCATCCCAAACTGAGTACAAGATAAAATTGAACTTGACTTCTGGCAATTTCACCAATACATACTGTACATTCCAAAATGTTATTTCAGCCTCTCATCCTTTCAGTTTCAATGCCTAACCTGTCCTTTTAGAAAAGTACTTATGTATTGTTTTAACCAGAAGCGTTCTCTATTTCAACTGAGTTTGCTGATATCTGCACAGGGTGGGTATAAAAAAAAGTCCAGGTGGCAATTGTGACATACATACAGAGTCTTGTTACTTCATATATATCTGTACATGATCTCATACACCTGTACAAAGGGAAGGGAGAGCTTTGACTGTACAGTCACAGGTACCAAACCTCCACAGATGCTATTGAAGATCACCCAAATTTTGTTGCCAATTGTAAAGTCAACAATGGGAAGTAGATTTTGAATCTCCACACAAGCATCCAATGTGGCTTTTTAAGAAGTCAGACATTTAATTCCCACCCCCATTAAGCTCATGTTAATTTGGAACATCATGATGCTAGCTAGAGTTATATACCCAAATGTGTGAGTCTTCACCTCTTCCAGTATTTTTCCTACAATAATTGCTGGAAAACAGTTGACGTGTAGGAAAAGCTGGGCTGGGTGGAAGCTCACTATTTAGCTAAGTCGTAGAATGCCACAGCTGTTTTTTTCCTACTTAGCTGTTTCCCACCCATCAACTGAGCAGCTACTGAAGAAAAATCACAAGGGAAGACATTATTGATTAAACACAGCAGACGTTGGAAGAAAAGTGCTGACAGGGCTATAAAATGATACTTGCTCTGAGATTTTGTAGCAATGGAAAACCCAGTCTAGCATATTATTTCAGTGATTAACCATCAAAATGGATCCTGGTTTTAGATAAAGACTCATAGCCCACTGTTGCTTTAAGAATTGTTTGTTGGATTAAGCCAATGTTCATCTATTCTTAATCTTTGTCAGCAAGCTGTAATAAATCTTTTAGAAGCAATGTACCATAATAGGATGCTTAGGCTTCAGGGCAAGCGCAGAAGCCTTTTGAGTCTGCAAATTTAATATTTGCAGAGAATTCCTTTGCACTAATCTTGCCCTGGACCAAGACTGTTCCTTTGTTCAGATTTTATTGACAATGAAATATTTGATAAAATCAAGTGATTTTTTTATAATATGTTACAAGCCTAAAAGTTTTTCAGTTAGTTTGTCAAGCCCTGTCCATTAAAACTAATCCACTGGGGAACATTATACTGCGGCCAAACATTACTTGCTATTTGTATTATGAGCCTCAGTGGTGCAGCGGTTAGCGTGCTGTACTGCAGGCTACTTCTTCTGACTATCTGCTGCCTGTAATTTGGCAGTTCAAATCACACCAGGCTCAAGGTCGACTCAGCCTTCCATCCTTTTGAAGTGGGTAAAATGAGGACCCAAAATTGTTGGGGGGCAATATGTTGACTCTGTAAACTGCTTAGAGAGGGGTAAAGCACTATAAAGCGGTATATAAGTCTAAGTGCTATTGCTATTGCTACAGTCCTAGCCCATTGCTGGCAAATAAGCATTTACTACTTCAATTCATACAGAATATTTGAGAAGCCCATAGAGGTTATTTCTGTTTGGGGATGTATAAATTCAATATCTCACTGAGCTTTTTGGCTCAAAAAATAAGCTGTCCTAAGTCTTCTCCTTACCACAATGAACAATCAATATAAGAAAAGAATTGTTCGGAGGTGAGAAGTTTATGATCTGCTGCTTTTGTTTTGTGATGTATTTGTGAAGAGTGAGATTTAAAAACAAAAACAAAAAATAAGGTCATCAGAGTTTGCAATCTTTCCCAAACATTATTTTTTACCATGGAAATAGAGCCAATATTTCCTATATTGTAGGATAATAAACTAATTGGAAAGAAGTCACTGAGATGTGGCTTTTTTTTTATCTGAGTCATATTATGTTGTCAATATGACAGTTAAATGTGGGTGCTTTTCTCAAATTAAAGTCCAGGATTCTAAAATAGTTAAGCAATTAAATTACTTTGTTCATAATATATGGTTATTATATGCTTAACTGCATACTGCAAAACCACAGTAGCAAGAAAGTATTATCAGTTGTATCTAAAAGAAAAAATGATATAAAAGGTAGCATCAAAGACAGATTTTTAAAAATAATTGGTTAGAGATATTGAACAGGATCCATATCAAAACATGTAAGACAAATGCTAGATACACTGAATGTATTCCTGTTCAGTGGAGAGAAAAAGACGACTCACAATTTAAACATATATCCAATTCACTGCAAAGTCCTTTCCCCAGGAGTGGGATTCTACGGTTCGCACCTATTTGTTAGAACCAGTTGTTAACATTCTAAGCAGTTGGGAGAACCGGCTGTTAGAAGAAATGACTGGCCTAATCCTGTAAGGAAGGCAGGAAGGAAACATTCTGGTGTTGCTTACAGAAACTGCCTCTCCGTTAACCCTTATTACATTCTTGGCAGGACTAGACTTCCTGTTTCTGGAACTTCTCTGGAGTTATTTTTCCCTCCTTTGCTGGTACTTTGCTTGTGTGGAGTGACTATTTAAAGTTACAATGGCACTGAAAAAAGTGACTTATAACCATTTTTCACACTTACGACTGTTGCAGCATCCCCACAGTCACGAGAGGCCAGGCGAGGAGATGCGTACCTCGATGTGAGTGATATTGAGTTGGCCACGCCCAGCCAGTCACATTACCACCAAGCCATGTCCACCAACTAGGCCACGCCCACAGAACCGGTTGTTTTAAAAATTGAATCCCACCCCGCCTTTCCCCCTAAATATTTTTTTCTTACTGGTTTTGTACAAATATCTCTGTAAATTAGCCTGTGCTTTGCAAACAAAAATCCGACAAGCTCAACCTTTGGACAGTATAATTTATCTCCAGGATTACTCTAGGCCAAAGGAGAAAAGCTTTTGGATTAAAAGGCTAAATTGCGATGGCTACTGTCATAAAATAGCTGCCTTAGAGGTGTAGTCAGTCGCTGTGATGAAATGTCCAACAGACCCAGGAAACATGAAGGGATGAGTAACTTCATTACAGGAGAGAGGTGAACCATTCTCGGAGCTTGTGGGTTGGTTTCCGAATGTTTCATTACCAGGGGCAATAGCAATAGCACTTAGACTTATATACCACTTTACAGCCCTCTCTAAGCAGTTTACAGAGTCAACATATTGCTCCCAACAATCTGGGTCCTCATTTTACCCACCTTGGAAGGATGGAAGGCTGAGTCAGCCTTGAGTCTGGTGAGATTCAATCTGTCAAATTGCTGGCAGCTGGTAGTAGCAGAAGTAGTTTGCAGTGCTGCACTCTAACCACTGTGCCACCAAGGTAACATCTTCAGCAAAGTTTAGGGGATGCCAGTGTTCTTTTGTTTATAAGGGCTTTGTGTGGTCACTAGGTTTTGTGATGGGTCAGGTGTGAGTCATCAGTGAGTCTTATGATGGGGAAGTTATCTCAGGTAAGGGTCAAGCAGGACTTCACCTCCCAATGACCCACACCTGAGGTAACTTCTCCATCACAAGACACATCACAAAACTCCCACTGATAACTTACACCTGATCCATGATTTACCTTGACATCCCCTAAAACATGGGTGACAAACTCGCGATGTCATGTCATCAACTCTTTTCCCCTTCACTAAACTGGGGTGGACATAGCCAGCACATCTGGCCTGCGGGACACAAGTTTAACACCCCTTCCCTAAACTCTCCTGAAAATGTTATCTAGCCTGGTAATGAAACATTCAGAAACCAACCTACAAGCTCGGAGAACTAACCTTCACCCTCATCCTATACCCAAGCTACAGATATTCACCACTATTGCAAAGAGATTAATGTGAGATTCTGCAATCCTGACAAAATCAAGAAAGAAGTGCCATTTGGATTTCTGGAAATATTTTTTACTGCCACTATGGTAATGCAACAGAATCTTTAAAACCTGTCAAAGCAGGTCTCCAGATCACCTTAGATCTAATAATTAAGGCAAAGTTACTCTGAATCTCTTTCTCATGGATTCCCTCTCCTCAGACTAAGAAAACTTCTCAGTAAAGGTTTAAGCTCCCTCCTCTATGTTCTGTTGGATGTCCCAAAGGACCTACCTACGTGAAGGATAAATGTTGGGAACAGAGTAGCTTCCACCTCTCATTCTAGGATCAAAGGATGTTGCCAGCTGCCCCTACATAGTCTAGCCTATTTTTTGTGGATAAGCACATTTCTAAACAAAACCTTCAACAACAACCATTGCAGTGGTGGTATTCCACCAGTTTGGACATCAGCTGTGGAAGACACAGGAAGAGTGCAGGATTGCAGTAGAAGGCCAGTATTAAACCCTCTGCGTGCGTGTGCAAAGCACGCCCACCAAGCCACGCCCACAGAACCGGTGGTAAAAAAAAGTTGAATCCCACCACTGAACCATTGATAACTTTTATTTTCTGAGAAATGAGAAAATAGAAGTATTCTTGGAAATAAAGCTGATTTGGGGATGGGGTCTTTGCAGCATGCCAACGTTCTACGTTTAATAATTTCATTAGTTTATTATTTTCTTGGGAAAAGATAGTTCAATAATTTCTCACTGCTTTCCATAAGCTATAAAGAGAGAATTCATTCCTACCAGTGTACATGCTACTAAAGATATTCTTCTACAACTGTTCTGGACTAATCTTCCACTTGGTAAAGCAACTGTTTCTCAGCCTGGGATATCGTTGGTGCCAGGCAGGGGTGGGATTCTACCTCGTCGGTCAGGTTCTATAGAATCGGTTGTTATGATTCTGCCCAGTTCGGAGAACCAGCAAATCGCACCACTGGCTGGCCCTGCCCCTCACCACCCTGCCCACTTACTCCTTACCTGGCATGCGTGCCATTTTTCCTTTTATTTTCCGACCATCAGTTGTTCCAACTATCTGCTGTGCCAGGAGATTTAGATTAGCTAGAAAGCAGGAAATAGTTCTTGCTTTCTAGCTAATCTAAAAGCAAAGCTGAACCTTCCTTAGGACTGAAGCTTCTACTTTTCAGTGCAGACTCAGGTAGCAGATCGCAGAATGGTAGATCTCTAAGTGAATCTGTGATTCTGGGAGCAACTGAATCTGCCTGCCTGTTTTGCCTGATTTTGGATAAAAGTTGGTCTTTTTTTATTAAAAAAAATTCAATATTTACATAAATATTTACAATATTTACATACAAGCCATGCCGGTCCTATCATGTGACCACCAAGCCACGCCCACAAATTAGGCCATAGCCACAGAACCGGTTGTTAAGAAATTTGAATCCCACCCCTGGTGCCAGGTCAAAACATTTTCCTTGGATACCTGTAGCACTTGTGTCACATCTAAAACATTATTAATTCTCAGTAGAATTACTACTGTCCACATCACTTTATTTGACAAGTTTATAGAGCAGCTAACCATTATATCTCAGTAGCTACTTAACCATCAGTATCTGTTATAAGTGCCTGGTAGCATAAAAATTGTTCCCAGAAGTGTTTTTAGAAAGATAGATGATAGATAGATAGATAGATAGATAGATAGATAGATAGATAGATAGATAGATAGAGTTATAGAGATAGATATATATTTTAAAGTCCTAAATCTATTATGTTGCATGCTGACCCTCCTTTTAATTCTGGACCTAAACAACTGTCCCAGACCCCAATGACTCTGTTGCATGCCTGAGAATGACTTCTGGAATTTGTTATTGTTTTCTTTGAGCAATGAGAGGCTGAACCAGAGCATGAGTGCAACAATACTTTATTTTACAATAAAGGGCTGACCGTGCTTGCCAAGCCTGGAACTGGCTCGCAGCAATCAGCAACCGGTTGGACCCCGCAGCCTGCTTTTATAGCTGGCTGCTGGGGAGAGCCAACCAATGGGAATGGGGGAATAACGCCCACGTAAAGTGAGTGGACCTGAGTGAGAACTCCTTGAGTCCTCAGGACATAACAGTTATTGTAGATAGCTTCAGATAAAACAAATGAAATCACCAGCTTCTTGAAGGTTATAGCTGATGGATTCTGGAGAAGTGGATTCATACTTCTGGGCCATATCTAATAAAATGAAATTCAATATAGAGAAAAGTAAATTCCTACACTTAGGCAAGAAAAACCAAAGGTACACATATAGATTGGGTGAAACCAGGCTCAATAGCAATAACTGTGAGAGGGATCTTGGAGTCTTAGTGGACAACCAGCTAAATATGAGCCAGCAGTGTACAGCAGCTGCCAAAAAAGCTAATGCAATCCTAAGTTGTGTTAACAGAGAGATACAGTCAAGATCAAGGGAAGTACTAATACCACTCTATAAAGCCTTAGTAAGACCACATCTAGAGTACTGCATCCAGTTTTGGTCAACACATTATAAAAAAGATGTTGAGGCTCTAGAAAAAGTACAGAGAACAACAACCAGGATGATTAGGGGACTGGAGGCTAAAACATACAATGAACGGTTGCAGGAACTGGGCTTGGCTAGTCTAGTAAAGAGAAGGATCAGGGGAGACATGATAGCAGTCTTCCAGTATTTGAGGGGCTGCCACAGGGAGGAAGGGGTCAAGCTATTTTCTAAAGCGCCTGTAGGCCAGACAAGGAATAATGGATGGAAACTGAACAATCTGGAAACAAGGAGAAACTTTCTGACAGGTGAGAACAATCAACCAATGGAACACCTTGCCCTCGGAAGTTGTGGGAGCGCCATCACTTGAGACTTTCAAGAAGAGATTGGACTGCCATTTGTCAGAAATGGTGTAGGGTCTCCCGCTTGGGCAGGGGGTTGGACTAGATGACCTACAAGGTCCCTTCCAACTCTGATTATCTGTATCTATACTGTATTTGTGTGAAGCTCTGCTAAAATAAAACTAACCTTTAGAGATGACGCTGTTAACTCCAACTGTTTTGTAGGGAAACTTAGAACATTCCTATTTGGGCTGGCTTTTTCAAGTATTATGATCGGTTACAGTCCTGTCGACCTAGATTAAAAATTACAGGCATTTCCCTGCTGTTCCCCAGTTCCAGTTTTGAGTCAGTAAATGCTGTTGTAGCTATGCTGGTCTGCTTCTTGCCTACTGAAGCCCACTGCACAATAGATCTTATACTTATTTACTAGCTTTTGCTAGGCAAACTAATTTCTAAGCAGAGAAACTGCCAACATTTCTAGCCAAGAAACTTACCCAGCAACTTTTCATTCTCCATTCCTGTAAAATCAGGTTAAATGGAAAGCCAATTTGATACAAAGGTCAGGACCCTCGGGGAAAATTCCTTCTTTGTTTATGATACTGTTTGTTAATACACCTGCATATCTGTCCTCAGGTCTAAATCATGGGCAGAATTAAGATTGGTGAAATCCTGATATTATTTAACTTGAATTTATTAAAGGATTTGGGATTGTTGTTGTTTTAACAATGCAAGAGTACACAATAGATACAAACTCAAGGTTAACTGCACCAAACTTGATTGCAGGAAATATGACTTCAGCAACAGAGTGGTCAATGTCTGGAATACTCTACCTGACTCTGTGGTTTCTTCCCCAAACCCCAAAAACTTTCACCTTAGACTGTCTACTGTTGACCTCACTCCTTTCCTAAGAGGTCTGTAGGGGTCTTGCATAAGCGCACCAATGTGCCTACTGTCCCTGTCCTATTGTTTCTTTTATTTTTTTGTTTTTCTTATATGTATCCATGTATTCATAACTATGTTTTTACTTATACCTATTATCTTGTAAGCAATTGACAAATAAAATAAAATAAAATACTTGTCTTGAAATGACAACAACCCTGATCTAAGAAGAGACTGGACAGCCGCATGTCTCAAACTGTATAGGATTGCCTGTTTGACCAAAGGGTTGGACTAGAAGACCTTCAAGGTCCCTTCCAGCTTTGTTCTGATTGATGAGCAAACCCCACTCCTTTTTATCTGCACCTTGATGGTGTTTGCTAACCCAGCTCAGCAAACTTCAAGATCCCAATCCCAAGATCCATCTATTCTCCATTAAAATTAAGTCTGCTCTTTCCAAACTCTCATGGTAGTTTCTTATTTCCTGCTTTGCTAAAGTATACTCAGGCACTGTGTCTAAACAGATATCATAATTACCTTAAACTCTGAGAAAGAAAGAAAAAACCTATGCTGAGAGCAGCTCTTACCCAAGAAGGTGCTACAAAAAGTGCAGAGAAGAGCAACCAGGATGATTAGGGGACTGGAGACTAAAACATTTGAAGAATGGTTACAGGAACTGGGCATGGTTAGTCTAGTAAAGAGAAGGTCCAGGGGAGACATGATAGCAGTCTTCCAGTATTTGAGGGGCTGCCACAGAGAGGAAGGGGTCAAGCTATTTTCTAAAGCATCCAAAGGCCAGACAAGGAATAATGGATGGAAACTGTCAAGGAGAGATTCAGTGGAATCTCTGGAAATAAGGAGAAACTTTCTGACAGTGAGCACAATCAACCAATGGAACAGCTTGCCCTCGGAAGTTGTGGGAGCGTCATCACTGGAGGCTTTCAAGAAGAGATTGGATTGCCATTTGTCAGAAATGGTGTAGGGTCTCCAACTTGGGTGGGGGTTTTGACTAGATCAGCTGGTTGGCCGTGAGAAAATTTTGGTGGGCCACAGAGAAATCTCATCCCCGCCACCCAAGGCAATTAATCCAGGCTGTGCTAAAACACAAGGCTGCGCCACCCACATGGCCTGCAGGAACCGTCCCCACCCACTCATTCCTTATCTGGTAAACTTGTCTGCTAAATTGCTATTTTTCCTTTTTCTGACCATCATCTGTTCTGCTGTGCCAGGAGATTCAGATTAGCTAGGAAGCAGGAAATGGTTGGATTTCTTGCTTTCTAGCTAGTCTTTAGATCTTCGGCTCAGCACAGCTGAATCTCCCTTAGGACTGAAAGTTTGCTTGCAAGCAAATTCAGTGCAGACTCACGGCAAGCAAATTTGAGAGACTGAGCTAGCTGATGACAGATAAATAGATCACTGAATGATTCTGTGAGCAACTCAATCTGCCTGTTTGCTTTGCCTGATTTTAGGTAAAAGTTGGTCTTTTCTTAAACAAAAATTCAATATTTACATGCATGGTGTGTTGTGAGTTAATTTTGTGAGTTTGCTTGCTAGCAAATTTTATGAGTTTGCTTGCAAGCAAATTTTATGTGACAAACTGAGCTAGCCAATGGCAGACAGATAGATCTCTGAATGAATCTGTGATTCTGTGTGCAACTCAATCTGCCTGCCTGCTTTGCCTGATTTGGGGTAAAAGTTGCTCTTTTTTACAAAAAAAATCAATATTTATATAAATATTTATAATATTTACATACAAGCCATGCCCACCCAGTCACATGACCACCAAGCCATACCCACAAATTAGGCCGCACCCACAGAACCAGTTAGTGGTCCCGGGGATCTATAATTATGAGTTTGCTGGTCCCTAAGATCCAAAAGATTGGCGACCCCTGGACTAGATGACCGACAAGATCCCTTCCAACTCTGATTATCTCTAAACTATCTGTAAGAAACATAGGTCTCAACTGCATCCCTCCCACTTCTGTCCAGTCTGAAGTTTTTGCCCTCTGCAGTGCCATATTAACAACTCTGCCTCTGAATTGTCACCTGGAGCAGAAACCAGCTGCATAGCGAAGGGGTGCTAGATGATGAGGCTCGACTCCTTGGGAGTAACATCCTGCTTAAGAGTTGTCCCAGGGGGAAGTGCTAACGAGCAGCAGATGAGCCTGAGAAAGGCTCAGCTGCTAGGAGCGCAAGCCTTCACTCAGCAGGCAAGTCAGGTTGTGGGGAAACAACATATGTGGCTGCCCTTTTCGTGTCTTTTATCCGGAAACATTGACTTTGTGTTGCTTTCTTGGGCGTTCTCATCCTTTCATTCATTCTTCATGGATTCTGTATTCTTCTGCTCCTTTGACATAATGACTGTCCTCGATGATTCTTTAGCCCACTGATGAAAAGATGTTTCCAATCTCCCTGGGAACTTCCCATATCGAGCAGAAGGGGTGCAGGCAGGGGACAAACATGTGAATGCAAAATATCAGTGGTGGGGAAGAGATGGTTCACAGGAGGCAGGACAAGCCCTCTTATTCATGCCACAACTTTTGCAACCTTCCATGTCAAATTTTACAAGAGGGAGCTAAGATTCCCACCAGTGTTTGCGGTGGTACATAAGCGAGCACGAAACCAGACTGCTAATTTTGTCTTTCCACAATCCTCACAAAATGAATGTGGGGGTGGAAAATGATTGTGTGCAAACAGTAGTCATGCTGTTCGACACAGTTTACATTGGGGAGTTTGAATTTTAAAGCCTTGTATCAAGGAAGGTTTATGTCAAAAATAAAAATAAAAAAGAATGATTTGCATTAAAAAAAAGATTCTTAGGCCATTATGCTAATGGTGACCTAATTGCCTGGAAAACAAGGACATATGTTGCAAGATTTGCAAGGGTTACAGAATGTGCTATTGATTTTTAAAATGTAGAAACAATATCACCAGAGCCTGATGTGCTAATGTGGACAATTTTGATTTGTACATTTGTATTATAGGAATGGACAGACAATAGAATCTATGGAAGTTGGGCTTTTTTGATGGACTCTGAGCCTGTTCCACTAAATCCAAAGATAATTATTAATGTAAACTTGTAGAGGAGGCTGAATGGACAGGTACTGAGTAGAAAATAAAATAGAAAATGAAAGGCCTGGACCCGGAGACAAAGAAATGTTATAGATTCGTCCTATTGTTGTATCCTTTCTTCTAATTTGGAAGTACAACTTCCCAGTTCAGGAATATTTTCAGCTTTCAGTTGGAATAATTTAATAAATAACCATTATGTATTATCAGAGCATACAGATAGTCCTTGACTTATGAGCCCAAAATTGCCATTACTAAATAGTTAAGTGAGTTTTGCCTTATTTAGAATAGAATAGAACAGAACAGAACAGAATAGAATAACCGAGTTGGAAGGGACCTTGGAGGTCTTCTAGTCCAACCCCCTGCTTAGGCAGGAAAACCCTACACCACTTCAGACAAATGGTCATCCAATCTCTTCTGAAAAACTTCCAGTGTTGGAGCTTTCACAACTTCTGGAGGCAAATTGTTCCACTGATTAATTGTTCTAACGGTCAGAAAATTTCTCCTTAGTTCTAAGTTGATTCTCTCCTTGATTAGTTTCCATCCATTGCTTCTTGTCCTGCCTTCAGGTGCTTTGGAGAATAGCTTGACCCCTTTTACAACCTTTATTGTTACAGTTGTTAAGCAAATCACTATAGTTAAGTTAGTAACACGGTTATTAAGTGAATTTGGCTTCCCTATTGGCTTTGCTTGGCGGAAGGTCGCAAAAGGGAATCACATGACCTCACGACCCTGGAATCGTCATAAATATGAACCAATTTCCAAGCATCTGAATTTTGACCATGTGACCATGGGTTGCTGCAACAGTTGTGTGAAAAATGGTCATATGCATGGGTGGGATGCTACCGGTTCTGCCTGGCTCTGAAGAGCCAGTAGCTCTGAAGAGCAGCAGACATAGAACTGGTTCTATGTTTGCTGCTTTTTGATCTTTATTTCCTGCTCTATTTTCCTGCTCAGCTGAGCCGCGCAAAGCAGCTGAAGTTGAAAAAGCAGGAAAAAAGAGGCTTTTCAAAAGCTACGCACCTGCATGCAGCACTTTTCAACTGTCCGGGCAGTTTATGGCTTCCTACACGCACGCGCAAAACATAATCACTGAACCAGTAGTAACGCCGGTTGAATCTCACCCCAGGTCATATGTCACATTTTTCAGTGCCTTTGTAATTTTGAACAATTACTAAATGTATTGTTGTAGTCAAGGTCTACCTGTACTGACTGGTGTTTTCAAATCCATTTGTGGATATCTTATTATTTATCTCGCATGGAGATGACAAATGTTTGGATCCAGTTTACAGTTCAATCTCTTATAAATTAATGTGAAAAATCAGCCTTAACTGAGGATAAGTGAAAATTTCAGTTTGGGTGAAAATTTTTGTTTTCTGCTTTGTTTTAAAATAAAAACTTATCTTGACAGATTCATATATAGAAAGAAAGAGCTCTCAAATTTTGACCCTTGTGTTTTCTATACATGTGATACCGACTTTTCTGATCATAGCAGTCAGAGTTTATTCGGATCATCTGATGACACAGAAGCAAAACCTTTTAGATTTGGATGGTACATATTAGTGACAGTTTCATTTGAGTTGTTTCTGGTAAAAAAAAGTGTAATGTACTTCAAAAACAAAAAAGAAATTTATTTTTGAGAGAGAGAGGGAGAGAGAGAGAGAGAGAGAGAGGAGAATGCAAAATTGTCAGATTTTGACAACCTTAAGAATAAGTAAGATGGAAATAATACAGCAGTGAATAAAAGAGTGATGGTAAAAGATTTCTCTGGATCCAGTCTCTTGAATGTCTTAATAATATGCACATAATTGTATTAGCATTACAAATATAATGCAGGCCTACGTTAAAGTTGTTGGAACTACTAAATGCAATGGACACTAGAAGGTCTAAGGCAGGTGTTAAGTCATGGGAATGAGACTTAGGACACCTGCATGATTTTCTATTGTTTTATTTCCGTCTAGGACTGAGTGCCGAAGAAACCGCGGCAGCCCTTTTTATAGTCCGGCTGCTCGCGGCTGTGGCCAGTGAAGGCTCTTCAAATTTCCCACCGCCATGGACTGACCAATTGCAGGTTAGTATGCTAATACATAACACCCCTCCCCACCTAGTCCGGTCCAACCAATCTGAGCCTCGCCTACCGTATGTAATCACGTAGGTAGGTGGGACTTTTATGGGTTCTGCTGGACCTGCTCAACTCAGTCGCAGGTTGGCCTGTGGACTGTTCGGATCTGTTGTTCCTCCTGTTTGTCTTCTTGGAACCTCCTGAAAGGTTGAGTCGGCCATGCTGCTCCCACCAGGAATTTCCTGGCTGGTTGAGTTGGCTTGGCCGCTCCCGCCAGGGGCTGCTTTCCAACTATCCTTCTGGACCTGTTCCTGTCTCCCCGACCTGCCTTCTTCCCTGGTCTCAGGTACGTGTTTGCGTTTCCCGACCGGGGCTAGTGTTAGTAGTGGTTGTTGCGTAGTTGTCAGGGTTCGTTCTGTTATTTCTCTCGTTCGTGGAGGGTCTCCCCCTCCCTTTCTACCTGTGTTTTGTCTGTTTGAGGGGTCTCCCGCCTCTTCTCTGGTTGTGTTTTGTTTGCTTGAGAAGCCTCCCCCCTCCTGTATGGTCATTTTTGAGGGGTCTCCCCCTTCTTCCCTGGTTTTGTTTTGTTTGTTTGAGGTGTCTCCCCCCCCTTCCGTTGGTCTGTTTGAGTCTCCCTTCGTGGCTCTACATCTGAGCTGGTCTATGTGCCTCCTCTAGCTCCTCCCGTCCTCAGTGTCTACCCTGTATGAACAGGGCCTGGTTATCTAGATCACTTTTGCCAGTATCCACAATGGTTCCCCCGTGAGATTTTTTGCGTATGCTGGGTCCCCTGTTTGAAATGTGTGGCAACTACTGGAGGAGTCTGCTGGTTTTTCTGGGCTATATGTGGGCTGTAGTCTAGTGTTTGTCTTTCGAGTCCTTCCCAGCTTATGTCTGGTATCAGTCTTTTTATGGTGTTCCACAATACCATTGACAAGTATGAGCCTGAGTCCACTTCCATCCGGCACGAGTTTCACACCTCTGGTCTAAAGGATAACCATTATTAGAACCAATGTAATACAGCCATTACAAAATGTATCTTACCTTTGAAGTTACTGAGGAGAGTTCAAGCCATGTTCACCATAAATGGTGGGCTTAGAATTTCTAGGAAAAGAAATTTAAACAATATTTCTATTTTTTGAAATTCTGTAAATGTATTACAGAACATATGCAACTGTTTCGTGTTTGTGGGTCGTTTATCCTTTCCCTTCCATTCCTTCCTTCCTTCCTTCCTTCCTTCCTTCCTTCCTTCCTTCCTTCCCTCCCTCCCTCCCTCCCTCCCTCTTTCTCTCTTTCTCTGAAGTAGAATAACAAGGAAGATCATGCTGAGAATAGCAAGATATCAGCAGGGAGCTTTGGCACATGGAAGGATGGGGGTGGCGGTATATCAACTCTTCCATAACGGAAATGTAGATCCCTGGTTTTGGCTAATAAAACCCTTGATGTGATGGTATGGGGATTTTGTTAGAAAATATTGGCACAGCTGCTTTGCCTGCATCCTGCAAGGCAAGGACAAAATATTGAGAGACCAAAGGGGAATCAGATCCAATGATGAGGAAATCTGCTAAAAGGAATTCTGATCCAGTAATGGTGCTGAATTTGAAGAGCAGAAGGAGGAAAGCAGATTCAGGGCTCTAGAGTGCAATCCAATTCTGCTTATTGGTTTGTTTGTTTCCTTTAAGTCTCAAGTTGCCCCAAAGATACCTTTGTGAGATCAGCCGCTACATACATGAATTTTATTTTATTTTTAATTAACATTTTCACAACTGTGTGATAAAATTTTCTGAATCTTTTATAAAAGAAATCATGTAAATAAAAACTGAGGTGGTCCTGCTAACTTTGTATTGTAGATTTAAGTTTAGTCTTATATTAAAATGGTGAAGGCATCCATTACCTGGGAATCAAAACCACACACTGATTTAAAAGTAGCCTTCATTTTAATTCAAGAAGAGAAGAAGTTCTTGAAGAGGGCTCTTTTATCCTCTTCCACCAGGGAAGGAGAAACGCTTCTTCCAAGAAGCTGCAGTTGCTACACTAAGAATATGATAAAAACAAAGAAGGTGGTTCAGAATTCTAATTTTTACCCATATACAAACCAGCTATTTGGCTAAAGCTCGCATAATGAAATGACTGCTATTTTCTTAATGTAACATTGCTTGTTTCCTCAGTTCTTTTGCTTAAAACTGAATAACCAGAGAGAAAGTACCCATATTTTGTACTGTACATTGATAATGTGTGAGCTCAACACACTGAACCATGAAATCCTTTGAAAACACTCTCAGCTTAACTTTATCTACACTGCAGACTTAAACTGGAGGCTGACTTTCCTTCAAGAGACACAGTGATTTATAATCCTGTGAGGATGTTATAGATATAATGTCTTCTTGCCTACAATACAGGAAGAAAGTACAGAACAGAAATCCAATAGTTAAATTTTAATACAGATAGCCCTCATTTAGCACCTGCCCCATTTAGTGATTGTTCACAGTGACAACTAGGATAGCCATAGGACTTAAGACTCATATTACCACTTCACATTGCTTTATAGCCCTCTCTGAATGGTTTACAGAGTCAGCCTATTGCCTCCAACAATGTGGCTCCTCATTTTACAGACTTCAGAAGAATGGAAGGCTGAGTCAACCTTGAGCTAGTCAGGATTGAACTGTTGGCTGTGAGCTGAATTAGCCTGCAATCCTGCATTTTAACCACTGCGCCACCATGGCTCATTGAAAATGTAACTTTACTACCGTACTAATATTCACATTTATAACCTTAATAGGTCTATAAAGCATGATAAGTAAGATTGTAAGCACAAACACGGTTTCAGTTAGCAACCGCTTTGCTAATAACAACTTGCCGTTCCTAATTATGGTCACTAAATGAGGATTATTTGCACAGGAGGACTGTTATAGTCAGCTCAAGAAGTACCTAGATGGTCAGCAGAGGAAATTCAGTGTGCAAGACCAACATCCCCAGGAACGTCTCTTAATTTTTCTCAGCCTGTGAGCACCTGAGCACGAGAAAGATGGCGAATGAAGATTCAGTTTAAAACAAGTTATGCATATCTTGTGACTAGGACATTCTTTTCATCTTGTTGTCTCTCTCCTCTCCTTCCTTTTTTGCATTGGAAAGATGTTGTTTCCATGACATTTTTTTAGTAGAGTTTTTGAATGTTTTTCAATATTTATGTTTCATCTATTTTTTTGTTCTGTCCCAGCTTGGGAAACATACTACCATCTGCTTCCTTCAGATTCCTATTTATCTCCCACAGTGCAATAGAGATAACCTGCTGTCTACCAAACCCACAGTCAGACTGGGCACCACGTTCTTAACAGTTTCCATTGCCAGCTCTTATATCAGAAGTTTCAGAGAAAAGCAGTGGGGTTACCACACTAGACAAAAGAAAATATCGCAGGTTCATACATCAAGTAATTTAAGACACAGAGCTCTCTATAACTCTTTCTCCACAGCACAACTTAGGAGAGAGAGGGGGGGAAAGGGGGAGAGAGAGAGAGAGAGAGAGAGAGAATGTTGGGAAATATCCAGCCAGGAAGGGGAGGCCTCTAGTGGGGAATTAGCAGCGAATCTTTGTGTAGTCACAAGAGGCCGAGAACAGATTCCCCCGCCTTAAACCCCATAGAACCTTATTTATCTGTTCCCAAGATAAGCATGGCAGTCTGTGCAGATTCTTATGTAATTGGCATAATATAATAAAGTAGCATGCATGACCTTTACATGTAGACCAGTTACTTGTGCTGACATAGATAGTTGATTGTAGATGAGAGAGAGAGAGAGAGGGGGGGAGAGAGAGAGAGAGATTCTGCTATGGTGACTGGGAACAGAGGCAATAGAAGCAAAATGGGAGCAGTGCATATTAGATGGCGTTCGGGTTTTTGTCAGTTCAGAGATTGGGCAGGCAGCACTTTATTCAGAAGTTGAAGATGGCTATACTACAAGAAACACTGAATTTATATCCTGAGAATGGTTTAATAATAAAAACAGGCACATATCTCTTGAGCACACCTGGGCATTTTATGGCCCCTGGGTTACATCTGGCCCTTTGGCTGTTCCTGTGAGGGTAATCAGAAATTAGAAATCAAATGTAAATAAATGCACCACAGGGGCAGGAGAAGAAGCTGTGTCAGGCCACGCTCTATCCTGATGGCTGCCAGAGGGCAAAGAGAGAAAGTGGTTTTTGGCACCTGCACAGCACTCGCTTCTCTCATGCTTCACTCAGCCTGGGGAAGCCATGACGGTAGAAGAGCAGCAGCCAAGTCAGGCTGCTCTGAGGCAAGGTGCGGCGAGGCTCTGTGCTCCCTCTTTCCAAAGTCACCATGGAGAAGTTCAGCTCCAAACATGATGGAGCTGAGGAGATCTCTGAGAGCAAGAGCAAGAGAAAGCAACTGACCATAACTGTTAAGTTTGGGAAAAGAGAGGCTGAACCAGAGCATGAGTGCAACAATACTTTATTATAACAATAAAGGGCTGACCGTGCTTGCCACGCCTGGAACTGGCTTGCAGCGATCAGGGGCTGGTTGGACCCCGCAGCCTGCTTTTATAGCTGGCTGCTGGGGAGAACCAACCAATGGGTAAAGGGGAGAACGCCCCCGCAAAGTGAATGGACCTGAGTGAGAACTCCTAGAGTCCTCAGGACATAACACCCCTTCCCCCCAGATGCGAACATGCATAGTCTTTGAGGTAGGCAGGAGGTTTATGTTGGCGCCCGGAACGGCGCGGCTCTGGAACGCTGACTGTCCGCTCCGAGTCTGTCTGGGAAGGCAGAGCCGGGTGAGTGTCACCAACGTGCCCCTCGGTTCGGGCAGGCCCGGGACTCGTAGGGTTGGTCACTGGGGACGTGCTCCCGTAGACTGGATCGGGCTGGTCCACCGTCTGGGCGCTGCTGTCCGTGCTCAGGTTTTCTGGACTGACGGTTGGTGTGTACTGGTCGCCGGGAAGGATGTGGATGTGGGGTTGATGCTGAGACCTCCCGTCGCTTTGTGATTCTGGGTCCCTTCTAGTGTGGGTGCTGAGGCGCCTACGCAGCTGGTCCAGGTGCCTTCTCCAGAACCGGCCGTCCTCCAGTCTGACCCGATACGACCTTGGTCCGGTGATGGCCACGATCTCGCCCGGGATCCACAGGGGGTCACCAGCGAAGTTCCTCGCGAATACTGGCTCCTGTAAGATAAAATGTCTAACCCCCGATGTGGAAGCGAGGGGAGAGTCAGGACAGTATTGTGGATGAAGCCTGTCCAATACAGTCCTCAGACGCCTGCCCATCAGGAGCTCAGCTGGGGACTTGTTGGTGACTGAACATGGAGTTGAATGCTGGCTCATCAGGAAACGCGAGAGTTTGTGGTACCAGTCATCCTTACTAAACCTAGCCAGGGCTTCTTTAGTGGTCCTGACGGCCCTTTCAGCCAATCCGTTACTGGCAGGATGAAATGGGGCTGTGAAAATGTGGCGGATACCCAGGTTGGCAGCGAAACGGCTGAACTCGGTCGATGCGAACTGCGGGCCATTGTCAGAGACAATGGAGTCGGGTAGCCCGTGTGTAACAAACAGGCGTGTTAATACGTTGGTGATTGCTTGTGTGGTGGTCGTGGATAGCTGTGCAACGTCAATCCATTTAGAATAGGTGTCCACGACCACTAGGAACATCTTCTCATGCAAGGGGCCGGCCAGGTCGATGTGAATTCTGGACCACGGAGCGCTGGCGCTCTCCCATTTAGTAGGGGTGGCAATAGGAGGAGCTGGACGGGATTCCTGGCAGGGGTTGCAGGAGCTTACCCATCTAGCGATGTCCTCGTCGAGGCCCGGCCACCATACGTAGCTGCGTGCTAATGCCTTCATTCTCACGATGCCAGGGTGTCCCTCGTGCAGCGCCTCCAGGACTCGGGTACGCAGTAAGGTCGGGATGACCACTCGAGTGCCCCACAGCAGACAGCCCTGCAAACTGGACAGTTCCTGCATGCGGGTCTTGAAAGGTGAGAACTTGCTTTCAACATTGCCACCCGGCCACCCCCTCCTCACCCAGTCGAGCACCTGGGCGAACGTTTTGTCTGCCTTGGTTTTAGCAGCAATGTCAAGGGCAGTGATGGGGAGGTCCAATTGTGTTACTTCGAAAATAGCGTGGACAGGAGCAGGGTCTTCAGCCGGGGCCGGCAAGGGACAGCGGCTGAGAGCGTCAGCGTGGGACAATGTTTTACCTGGGCGGTGTATGAGTCTGTAGGAGTAGGCTGCTAGGAAGAGGGTCCATCTTGTCATCCTAGGGGAAAGGACTTGAGGGGTCTGTTTGTCCCCAGCTAGTAGACCCAGGAGGGGCTTGTGGTCTGTGACCAGCTCGAAAAAATGGCCAAAAAGAAATTCGTGAAATTTTTTCACTGCTGCAACAGCTGCTAGAGCTTCCTTATCGATCTGGCTGTAATTACGCTCTGTTGCGGATAGCGTTCTGGAGAAAAAGGCAATGGGAGCCTCGGCGCCATTGGGAAGCCTGTGGCTTAATACTGCCCCAATTCCAAAGGGGGATGCGTCTGCTGCCAGCACTAGAGGAAGGTTGGGGTCGAATTGAATAAGTACCGCCTCTGACGTGAGTAGTGATTTCACGCCGTGAAAAGCATGGTCTTCTTTGTGCCCCCAGTGCCAAGGTGACTTTTTATCCAGTAATCTGTGTAGGGGTTCAGCTACTGATGCTTTATGGGGCAAGAAAGACGCGTAAAAGTTTAATAGCCCCAAGAAGGCCTGTAGTTCAGTTTTGGAGGTTGGAGTGGGTGCCTCGTGAATTGCCTTAACCTTGGACTCCAGGGGGTGAATGCCTGAGGCGTCAATTTTATAACCCAGAAAGTCCACCTGTCTAGTGGCAATGGCGCATTTTTCTTTTTTCAATTTGAGGCCATGCTGTCTGAACCTCTCTAACACTGCTCGAACTCTCTGGAAGAGTTGGGGTCTGTCCCTGGCCGAGACCAAGATGTCGTCGAAGTAGGGTACTACTCCAGGGAGGCCCTGTAAAATCCGCTCCATGAGGGATTGAAAGATACCTGGGGCAACACTTACGCCAAATTGGAGACGCTTGCATCTGAAAGCACCCCTGTGAGTGACAATGGTCTGGAGTTCCGCTGTTTGGTTGTCAACAGGGAACTGTTGATACGCTTGAGACATGTCCAATTTGGCAAAAATACTGCCAGGTTCAAAAGTGTGTAATAAATGCTGAATGACGGGCACTGGGTAAGCGCTAACTTGTAGAAACTTATTGATTGTGGTCTTGTAGTCTGAGCAAATTCTCAGGCTACCGTCTTTTTTGAGGGGTGTGACAATGGGCGTCTCCCATTTGGCGAAATCTGTTGGCTCAATGACCCCTTGTTTTAATAGTTTATCCAATTCAGCATCTAGTTTTGGCCGAATAGCGAATGGGACCCTACGCGGTTTTAGCCTGATTGGGACTGCCTGGGGGTCGACTGAGAACGATATTGGGGTACCGTTATAACACCCCAGCTCATCGCTGAATACATCTGAGTAATCAGCGAATAAGGAGTCAGTGTCTGAGGTTGAGACAGCATGGACTCCTGTTAGCCCTAGGCCGAGATGGGGAAACCAATCGAGCCCCAATAAGGTAGGGAGATTGCTGTTAACTACCACTAGAGGTAGGTGACCTTTAAAAGCTCTAAAACTGATAAGGAACTTGCCTCTGCCGATTACAGGAATGGTCCTCCCCTGGTAGTCCTTCAGGCTAAACTGGCACTTCTGGAGCCGGCTAGTTGATAGGCTGGGCTGGAGCCTCTTGAGGGTGTCCCACGAGATAATTGAGAGCGCTGACCCTGTGTCAACCTCCATGCGGCACGGTTTACCTTCTAAGTAAACGGAGAGAGAGATTTTACTAACAGTGTGGCAAGTGTGTTTGGCACGGTGATGTGTGCGACAGTTCAATACTTGCCTCTGCGGCCCCGAGTGTGAGACGGGGGGGTGCCTTTGTGTTGAGCTTTGAGGGGCTTGGCAGACTCTCGCGATGTGCCCCCTTTTATGGCAGTTATTGCAGGTGGCTCCTTTAAACTTGCAGGTGGCCCTCAGATGAGATCCACCACAGGCTAGGCACAGGGTGATGTGCTTGGGTGGACCGATGTTTTCTTGTTTGGCTCCTACCTGCGGCCGTCTGTCGTTGGAGAGGTGGTGGACATCGTTTTCATCACTCAGGGCTTCCTCTACTACCACCTCCTCGGAGTGGACTGGGATTGATGTCAGCTTGGCAGTCGGGCCATGGATTTCGGTGGCTGAGTGCGCTGCCAATTCTGCTGCTAAGGCCTCCTCGACTGCTTGTGCGAGATTGAGGTCTTTTTTCGCGAGGAGGCGCCTTTGAAGGTGTAGGTCCTTGACCCCGCAGACTAGTTGATCGAGGAGCATGTCCTCCAGGTAGGTTCCAAACCCACAATGCAATGCTGCTGTTCTGAGAGCGGCCATATACTGATTAATGGTTTCCTTGTCCGCTTGCTTCCTCATACGGAAGGTGAATCTCCTGGCAATCTGTGAGGGCCTGGGAGAATAGTGGTTAGTGAGGATTTCAAGTAGCTCTGACCAAGGAACGTTTTTTAACTCACGTGGAGCCACGAGGGCTGTGGCAGTATCGAAGACGATGGCTCCACAGTAGATCAGGAAATACGATTTTTTCCGATGTTCTCCAGCATCAGCAAGCCCAATTGCATCGATATAATGGTTAAAGCGGTTCTTGTATGATTCCCACTTCTCCTCATCCGGTTTGAACGCTGGGAAGACTGGATTGGAGTTCATGGTGATGGGGCCGGTAGAACAACCTGTGGAAAAAATCTCTCTGGGGTAGCAGAAAAATGTTCTAGTGCCTGTGGCAGGCAAGTGATTTCAGCTCTGGAGAGGCTTTTCGCAATCCTCTCTCTCTCTCTGGGTTAGCCACGTTTGGCCGTCAGCCGTTGGTGGCATTTAAATTCGCGCTTGTGTGGGCGTCAGTGACTTGACTATAGCACCGTGCTGTGACTTTTAGGTTTGAAATTCAAATGACAGCCGTTTGAATTTCGCGCCTAAACAAATGAGCGGCTGCGGCTCGCAGCGCTTCACTTTCCCTGTAGCTGGGCTAACAAGCGGCTACAGACGCTTCTAACTTTTCGTTCTGACCGCTCTCTCTGGCTGCGGATCAGTGTTCGCTTCTATTGCTTGCTGGCCGCTTTCTCTGTCAGCGGACCAGCATTTGCTCTTTTTGTTTGCTCTTTTTGCTTGCTGACCGCTCTCTCTGGCTGCGGATCAGCGTTGCTCTAATCGCCGGCCGATCACTCTCTCTGACTGCGGATCGGCGGCTAGTGACTCAGCGGTTGCATGGTGCTTCTGGTAGCCATCCCATCCTCGTCGCCAGTGTTAAGTTTGGGAAAAGAGAGGCTGAACCAGAGCATGAGTGCAACAATACTTTATTATAACAATAAAGGGCTGACCGTGCTTGCCACGCCTGGAACTGGCTCGCAGCGATCAGGGGCTGGTTGGACCCCGCAGCCTGCTTTTATAGCTGGCTGCTGGGGAGAACCAACCAATGGGTAAAGGGGAGAACGCCCCTGCAAAGTGAATGGACCTGAGTGAGAACTCCTAGAGTCCTCAGGACATAACAATAACCATAGTATATACCACTTCATAGTGCTTTATGGCCCTCTCTAAGCGGTTTAAAGTGTCAGTGTATTGCCCCCCAACAGCCTGGGTCTTCATTTTATTGACCTTGCAAGGATGGAACCTTGAACCGGTCAGAATCAAACTCTCGGCTGTGGGCAGAGTTAGCCCACAATACTGCATTCTAACCATTGCCTCACAGAGGCTTAATATATTGATGAAGTACAGAATGAAATAGAATGCGGTTGCTTTTTGTGCAAAGATTGTTTGCCTGTAACATAATGCAAAGTATATACATTTGCAGTATTTTTGTGAAGGTTAAAAGGGTGTTAGGGTTGTGTTTTATGTGTTAAGAACAAGAAAAGCAAATTCAGGGAAGACAGAAAATTAGTCATGGTAACAAGAGATATCGTTATCATTATTCTAAATGTATATGTGTCCCAGCTTTTAACAACTCTGGACAGTTATCTATCCTTGGTATTTAATTCGGAATACCAGGAGCTTGGGTTAGCTCTTGACTACATTCATTGCATATCAGCTTTCAACATGTATCATTTGAGATAGGTAGGATGCTAGACTAGAACTACCAGATCGGAGCTGTGAAAATCCAGATAATCCATAGCTCTCTATGCCAGGAGTCCCCTAGTCCATGGGCTGACACTGGGCCAGCAACTGGGCCAGACAAACATGCAAAGCCCCATCAGGTGATGCAGGCAGCACACGAAGCCACATCCCTCTGGTCTCCAGAAAAACCTCTCTCCCTGGTACCCAAAAGGTTGTGAGTAACTGCTCTATGCTGCCATTTATTGGACATCCCGGATTTTGGCAACTCTATGCTAGACAAGTGTTGATCTGCCTCAGAGCATGCATTTATGCAGAGAAAGCTTGAGCGATCATCGCTTTACATACTTCTGCCTCTACCTCAGGGGTGGGATTCAAATTTTTTAACAACTGGTTCTGTGGGCATGGCTTAGTTGGTGGGCATGGCTTGGCGGTAATGTGACTGGCTGGACATGGCCAACTCAACATCACTTACATCGAGGCACGCATCTCCTCGCCTGGCCTCTCATAACTGTGGGGATGCTGCAACAGTCGTAAGTGTGAAAAATGGTCATAAGTCACTTTTTTCAGTGCCATTGTAACTTTGAATGGTCACTCCACACAAGCAAAGTACCAGCAAAGGAGGGGGATAAAAAAAACTCCAGAGGAGTTCCAGAGACAGGAAGTCTAGTCCTGCCAAGAATGTAATAAGGGTTAACGGAGAGGCAGTTTCTGTAAGCAACACCAGAATGTTTCCTTCCTGCCTTCCTTACAGGATTAGGCCAGTCATTTCTTCTAACAACCGGTTCTCCAAACTGCTTAGAATATTAACAACTGGTTCTAGCGAATAAGTGCGAATTGGTAGAATCCCACCCCTGCTCTACCTGTTTCGCTATGTTTGTTTATTTATTTTCTAGGTCCTGAATGATATGGAGACCCTCATGGAGAGGACAGACCCTCTACTACAGGTGGATGCCCTCTAACATGAAATGGCATCAGAGGGCAGAACTGCCGGTCCTATTTTCTCTGGTTTCAGGGAGTCATTTGCTGTTTTGTACCAGCTGTAGGGAAAAGAAAACTTGTCTCCATGTGTATCACAGGAGCACTGATTTACATTCTATGCAAGTTTGATCCAGGCTTCCAGAGTGGTACGGCTTGTTTAATGTGCTTCTGTAACAACTGAGCAAACTGTGAAGTTAAAAGACTCAAAAAAAAAAAAAATTAGAGTGAATGTAATAACAGAACTGCAGAACCACACTCTGCATGATTAATGTAAAGATTATTGCAGCAATATATGTAAAACAATTTAACAACACAAGGTTATTTCAAATGATATTACAAATCCTCAGTGACATGCACAGCACATTCCTGGACTGGGATCTCCCCGCTGCCCTGTTGGTGTCCCCTAAATCAGCAAACTGATCAGCAAGCAGGCAGGGTCTAGTGAAGAGAAGGACCAGGGGAGACATTATAGCGGTCTTCCAATATTTGAGGGGCTGCCACAGGGAGGAAGGGCTCAAGCTATTTGCTAAAGCGCCTGTAGGCCAGACATGGAATAATGGATGGAAACTGAACAAGGAGAGATTTAACCTAGAAATAAGGAGAAACTTTCTGACAGTGAGAACACTCAACCAATGGAACAGCTTGCCCTCGGAAGTTGCAGGAGTGCCGTCACTTGAGGCTTTCAAGAAGAGATTGGACTGCCATCTATCAGAAATGGTGTAGGGTCTCCCGCTTGGGCAGAGGGTTGGACTAGATCAGGGGTTGCCAATCTTTTGGACCTCAGGGACCACTAAACTCATAATTTTAGATCCCAGAGACCGCTAACCGGTTCTGTGGGGATGGCCTAATTTGTGGGTGTGGCTTGGTGGTCATGTGACTGGCTGGGCATGGCTTGTATGTAAATATTATAAATATTTATATAAATATTGATTTTTTTATAAAAAGAGTAACTTTTATCCAAAGTCAGGCAAAGCAGGCAGATTGAGTTGCTCACAGAATCACAGATTCATTCAGAGATCTATCTATCTGCCATTGGCTAGCTCAGTCAGTCACATAAAATTTGCTTACAAGCAAACTTATAAAATTAACTCACAACACACTATGCATGTAAATATTGAATTTTTTATTTCAAAAAAGAACAACTTTTACCCAAAATCAGGCAAAGCAGGCAGGCAGATTGAGTTGCTCACAGAATGACAGATTCTATTTTTCTGCTATTGGTTAGCTCCAGGGGTGGGATTCAATTTTTTTTTAACAACCAGTTCTGTGGGCGTGGCTTAGTTGGTGGGCGTGGCTTGGTGGTAATGTGACTGGCTGGACATGGCCAACTCAACATCACTCGTATCAAGGCACGCATCTCCTCGCCTGGCCTCTCGTGACTGTGGGGATGCTGTAACAGTCGTAAGTGTGAAAAATGGTTATAAGTCACTTTTTTCAACGCCACTGTAACTTTGAATGGTCACTCCACACAAGCAAAGTACCAGCAAAAGAGGGGAAAAAACTCCAGAGAAGTTCCAGAGACAGGAAGTCTAATCCTGCCAAGAATGTAATAAGGATTAACAGAGAGGCAGTTTCTGTAAGCAACACCAGAATGTTTCCTTCCTGCCTTCCTTACAGGATTAGGCCAGTAATTTCTTCTAACAACCAGTTCTCCGAACTGCTTAGAATGTTAACAACTGGTTCTAGTGAATAGGGGCGAACTGGTAGAATCCCACCCCTGGCTAGCTCAGTCTGTCACATAAAATTTGCTTGCAAGCAAACTCACAAAATTAACTCACAACACACCATGCATGTAAATATTGATTTTTTTTATATAAAAAAGAGCAAGTTTTACCCAAAATCAAGCAAAACAGGCAGATTGAGTTGCTCACAGAACCATTCAGTGATCTATTTATCTGCCATCAGCTAGCTCAGTCTCTCAAATTTGCTTGCCATGAGTCTGCACTGAATTTGCTTGCAAGCAAACCTTCAGTCCTAAGGGAGCTTCGGCTGTGCTGAGCTGAAGATCTAAAGACTAGCTAGAAAGCAAGAAATCCAACGATTTCCTGCTTCCTAGCTAATCTAAATCTCCCAGCACAGCAGAACAGATGATGGTCGGAAAAAGGAAAAATAGCAATTTTAGCAGGCAAGTTTGCCAGGTAAGGCATGAGTGGGTGGGAGGTTTCCCGCGGGCCATGTTGGTGGCGCTGCCTTATGTTTCTACACAGCCTGGATTAATTGCCTTGGGCGGGTGCTCTGGGGGTGAGATTTCACTGCGGCCCACCAAAATTTTCTCACGGCCCACTGTGGGCTGTGGCCCACTGGTTGGCGACCGCTGGACAAGATTTCCTATAAGGTCCCTTCCAACTCTGGTTATCTGTTTTAGGGAGCAGAAAGAGGTTTTGGACCTTCAAATCACGAATCTTGGTGCCAAAGTACCCTTTGAAAAGGCACCACATTGTATTTTCCTTTTAAGAGTCTGATACTCAGAGAAGGCTGTGAGAACTGTGGGAACTACTTACCTTGAAATATCTTGAACCCACTTGTAGCATTATTATGCTGCAGTGGAACTCTGAGATATTGACTGAGCCTGCCTCTCTTCCATTTGGATTTGAGGCCTTTTACTATATGGTCATATAAGTATTCATTCGTTCATTCATTCATTCTTCTATCCACGTGTATATGTTGCTTGCCACCCATAGGCCCCAGTATTGACTACCCCATGTTGGATGATGACAGTCCAGATTCATTTTCTTGGCCAAAGAAGTCAAAACGTGATCATAGTTTGTTCAAATAGTTTAAAGAATTTTGAAGAAGAAAAGTTTGACCGAGCTGGGACGAGAGCTGTTTTTTTAGACAGTTGACTTGAGATCTTTTTGGAGGACTAGAGACTGATTCTTTCACAATACTCAATGGCTTTATGTGTACCTCTAGCTCCTGCACAGAAACTTAATAAAAACTCCGTCTTGGGTGCACATTTTTCAGAACTGTCTCTGTTTTTTAGAAATTGCAGAAATTCAAGACTATGTTGCAAAGGAAAAATCAATTTATACTAGGTACAGGTTTCAAATTCTGTTCTATGGCAAAAAGATAAGGCCATTACATAGTATAAAGTTTCTGCCTTAGTTTACATTTCATCTCAAATCTAGCTGGCTCATTCTATTCTATAGGCAAACCAACGATGCCTTGGCTGTCTCACCACAGATGCTCAAGTGAGTGAAACACACACGTGCGAATCTTTGTGCTGTCTATGACAAATGAAACCTGTAATACTAAGGCTATGATACTATCTTTAAGTTGCCAAAGTTGAGAAATACTCAGGGGTGGGCTTCAAAATTTTTAGCAAGAGGTTCTCTGCCCAGTTGCTGGGTGGGCGTGGCCAGGGTGGGCATGGCCTAGTTGGACTCCTCCACCACAGTGGGGGGAGGGGGCGGTGTTTTTGTCCTCCCCGGGCTCCGGAGGCTTTCCACGGGCCTCTAGGAGGGTGAAAATGGCCTCCCTGGCCTCTGGAGGCTCTTTGGAAGCTGGAAAGGAGCCCATTTCCGCCCTCCCCAAACTTCCGGGAGGCCCATTTTTCACCCTCCCTGAGCCTCCACACATGCTCTGCACTTACCTGCATCCAAAACGGGCCACGTGGGGACTCCTGGGAAGGGTGGGGTGGGCGGGGCCAGCCAGGAGTGGGATTTGGGGGTTCTTTGAACTGCACAGCATCTTAGCTAGGGTCTCTTCCGAACCCCTGGAACCCCCCAGCATCCCACCCCTGGAAACCCTGCTATCAGGGTGAGACTAATCCTGGCAACCAGGAGGAACCTAGGGTTTGAGTGGCTAAGAGCTATGTTACTGAGTAAAATAGCCAGCCTCAGGCAGGTTCTAGCTGACTTTGTTTTCTAAGGCTATAATACTGAAGTTACGCTATGAGAATATGAGCTTGATTGAGCCGAATGGGAGTTCTTTTGGAGTCAGTGGACTTGAGATCTTTTCGAAGGACAGTGTTGGATTTTTTTTCACAATGGTGAAATGCCTTTATGTATGAGTTTTCTCATCCTCCAACCCCCGCACATGCATTTAATCTTGGATGCATACTCTTCTGTACGCTCTTTTACCTCCTTTCCTTGGCTCCTTTTTATCTACTGTGTTTAATGAACTGCATTACCCTTGAGAGCTCCACAAAGCATCTGAGTCATAGTTTTCCTAATTCTTTCAATCTTTTTGTGGAAGCCTTCTGCCTCGCGGCACATCTGCAAGAAGGAGCCTTCTGATCTACTAGACTGGAGGCTGAACTGAGGATGGAGCATCAGGATTAAATAAGTCATTAGTTGAACATGAGAATCGACCTTATATTCCGGGTGCAGTTTCTGACGGAGTGAATGGGCAGAAAGGTTCAGCTTCTTATCTGCTCTTGTGGCCTTCAGAATAAGATTGTATCACCCCCATTTGTTTTGCTTTAGCATCTTTCTGGAAAAGCGGCATACAAGGTGTAGCATTATTATTTCTATGTTCACATTAGCAATGGGTCATTTGATACAACTCATTTTATTTGCTGTTTACACAGGAATGTTGGCTTCTCCTCAAGCATCTTCAAATTTTCAGAACTTTTCCTTCCTGCTGAAAAAGATCGGTTTATAGGAAGGTACATAGTTGGCATATGAGGGAAGACTTGATTTGACCTAAATATGGAAGGTTCCCCAGAGTAGGCCAGGTCAGAACAAAACATTAAATCTGATTTGATTACATACAGATAAAAATGAAACTAGATACAGTCAGGATTATTACTCTCTTGTATTTGTTATAATACAAGGTATTACTACCTTTTGTATTTCTCTTATCGGCACCAGAACAATCCGCTGTTCTGCACTACATATATATTATGCAATGTACAACTTTTTTTCTGAACTGGATCACATTTCTTCAAAGGTAATCTATCGAGGAGAATGCACGCCAGTTGATGGGTACAGCCTAAGCAATGGGTAGGGCCACTCCTTCCCCTCCTCCTTTCAATATCTCCTCTTTATCTTTGTCCATTCCTGTCTCCATCCCTTCTTTGGAGTTCAAACCTCATCCTTGCCAGAGATGTGAAATCAGGCTAACTCTGCATGAAATTAAGGTGAAGGCATTAATTAGTGGAATGACTAGCCTCCAGTTGTGGGTGCTCTAAGTACTGGAGATTTTTAAGAAGAGATTGGACAACAATTTATCTGAAATGATAAAGGCATGAGCAGGGGGTTGGATTAGAAGACCTTCAGAGTCCCTTTCAACTCTGTTATTCTGTTACACATTGATAGACAGACGACTTAATGAGGTTGTGCAACACACTGTCTTCAACCTCCAAAGGTGCATTATGTTATAACGCAGGACAGCATGTCTCAGCCAGGGCCTCTTGAAGATGGTGGACTTCAACTCCCAAAATTCCCCAGCCAGAATTCCCCTAGATGGAGAAATACTACCAGGCAAATTCTGTCAACCAGGAGGAAACTGGGTTTGAGTGGCTGATCTCTACACTGAACAAAGCTGTTAAGCAAAATAGCCAGCTACTTAAGAAAGTTGAGAGAATTGGCAGGTGAATGAGCTTTTCTTTGTTTTGTTACACTCAGCCTATGTAAAGATATACATTATAATCCTTTTTGATGGATGACCATCTCCAAACAGAAAAGTTTTGTCACCGGTTTTCAGGAATTCTAGTCAGAGAAGCTTCCAGGAACTAGGGGGAAAATAGCTTGATGATGACTTCAATTTAATGACTTCAGGGTGTAGTATCCCCATAATAATTTTTTTCTTGTGTCAATTTTTTTCTCTTGCTGTCTTTATCTTGGTTATTTGAATCAGGAACTTTGGATTCTTCACATCACCACAGTTCCAACTTCATAAGCATAATAGAAGCCTTTTATTTTGGGGTCCTACCTAAAGGCTTATCTATACTGCTGAGATGTATAGATCTTCAGAACAAGCCAGCCGTTTTTGGATAGGAAAAGATTATTTCTCTTTATGCACTCTCCACCTGTTGCAAATATGATTCCTTGTGACATTTTTCTACAGTGAGTTTAAAATATCATTCTCTCCCCTTATGTCAGGTTATCCATCCCCATCCATTTTGGCTGGCACTATTTCATTACAGACTAACCCTTGCAATCCATTGATCAGAGGCAGGTACGTCCTCAAAACTGAGACAATTGTTCCTAACACCTAAGCTATTTTTACCAGGAATTATATAGTTGGCACAATGCTACCGTCCTTCAAAGCGACCTTGATTATGTATCTGAATGGTCAAACAATTGGCAACTCCAAATCTCGACCAACAAATGCTCGGTCCTACACATTGGTAAAAAAAAATCAGGACACCAAATACAAGCTAGGTGGATATGACCTCGTTGACGACCCTCACTCTGTCAAGGACCTTGAAGTACTCATATCAAATGACCTAAACACCAGAGCTCACTGCAACAGCATTGCCAAAAAGGCATTAAGAGTTGTAAATCTAATCTTACGAAGCTTGTCCTCCGGTAATATTGAATTGCTGACTAGGGCATACAAAACCTTTGAATTGCTGACTAGGGCATACAAAACCAATACTCAAATACAGCTCATCTGTCTGGAATCCACACTGTTTATCAGACAATACCATTGAGCGAGTCCTGAAGTATTTCACGAGAAGAGTACTACACATCTCTGCTCGCAAGAGAATACCCTACACCACCAGGCTTGAAATTTTGGGCTTGGACAACCTAGAACTACACCGCCTATGGTTGGACTTAAGCGTAGTACACAAAATTATCTGCTACAATGTCCTACCAACCAATGACTACTTCAGCTTCAACCACAACAATACAAGAGCACACAACAGATACAAACTCAATGTAAACTGCTTCAAACTTTATTGCAGAAAGTACGACTTCAGCAACAGAGTGGTCAATGCCTGGAGTGCACTACCTGACTCTGTTGTTACATCCTTAAACCCCCATTCCTTTACCCCTAAACTATCTACTATTGATCTCACCCCATTCCTAAAAGGTCTGTAAGGGGTGTGCATAAGTGCACAATTGTGCCTACCATCACTGTCCTATTGTCCTCATTTATTCATACCTATTTCCTATATTCATACTCATGTTTATTCTTATACCTATTATTTTGTAAGCAATTGGCAATTCATATACTGTGTGTGTGTGTGTGTACGTACATACATACATACATACATACATACATACATACATACATACATAGGCTATAGCATTGACCATGTAAGTGGGAGATTGCTGATTTGAAACTGGGGAAGGAGAAAGATTTTTAAGGCTGCTTAAAAATCTTTCCTTACATACAGATATTTCATGCTTTAACTTTGAAAATATATGTTCCGATTAACTTTGTGTGTGCATGCAGACACCTACGTGCATATACATGCATACTGTTTTTTATGGATTTTATACCATGAATAATTTTTTATAATCTAGGTTAGCCACCAAGAATCTCTGGGTTGCAGGAAAGAGGGAGGGAAAAATATCAAACAAATAAATAAATAAATGTGTGTATGCATGTGTATCCTGTTTAAGTGTGTATACATACACATAAACACAAAACACAGTGAGGATGGAAAGCAATTGGCAATTGTGTAGGATGTGTGGGAAGGCCCAGAAGAAGAGAATTATCTACTGTAATAAGAGGCAAGCGGTGCCAAAGTTGAGTCAGGATTTTCTTAGGCCATTTAGAGTCAAACCAACATAAGCACAAGACAGGGACGTTTTAAGGGTGCAACACAATTTTGTCCTAAGAGGCAATTAAAGATTGACTTCCTGCAGGTTCCTTATTCTTTTCTAATTATTTGTCCCGAAGATCCACAACTTCAAAAGTCCTCTTCCAGTTTACCATTACCCGTAGCTGCTTTTTGATAGTTTTATTGTTTTTTTTTTCTTTCTATAGAGAGAGACAGAAGAACTTTCTTGGAGGATTTGATCAGATCTCTCTTTGCTTGCTTGCTTTACTATTATTATTTAATTATACCTCTACTGCCTTGCAATCCTGCAGAGACCCTAATTAAAATTACTTGCTATTAATTTGAAATAAGCATCCCCTTCTCCCTTCACTACAGCCATATAGTTTCCATTGTCAAAGCTGTTTTGTTACACTAGAATTGGATTTTTATCTTCACTTTTTATATTTTTTTTAATACTGTTGCATTGGTTTAAGGTGAAAGATCAAAGTACGCATCATAACAGGAGACATTTTTTTCTCATAAAGTTGCTGCTAGCTTTATATACACATTATGTATTTCAGTAAATGGCCGGCCCTGTCTAGATGTGGAAGCTGAGCAGACTCAAACATGGTTGTTATTTGGATAAGAGACCTCATCAAATACCAAGATTGTAGGTTAGACTACAATCAAAAAAGGCAAAGCAACATTTCAGAAGAAGAGAGTAACAAACCAGTTCCGCATAGGGGTGTAGGTGTGTGTGTGTGTGTGTGTGAGAGAGAGAGAGAGAGAGAAAGAGAGAGAGAGAGAGAGAGGTGTTTAACAAATTGGAAATTCAGTATAACCCCAGTGAAATTTGTCAGTCAAGATGCAGTCAGGTTGGCTGAAAGACAATAACACAAGTTAATTCTGTATGTTGTAAAGTAATGAGTGTTAAATTACACAGGGCTATAAAATAAAGCTGAGGTCAAAACTGGAAAGCTAATAGAACAGAAAAGAACAAAGAGTTTTGTACATGCATTTGGAACAAACAAAAAGAGCGAGGGGAAAGGAGATTACAATCCATCTGTAATATCTTCTCTTGTCTGCCAGTCAGATATGAATATTTATTGGGTTTTGACAACTCCTCAGATATCTATCCTCTGGGATATGATGGATGGATACTTGGCTATATTAATCTTCTCAATATTTAACCAGCAATTAAAGGCTGTCATGTATACGTTGGAACCTGATTTGATGCCTAACAGCTAACTGGGGGGAGCGGGGGAGAGATAGCAAAGACAAAATGCAGCAGTTAAACTACTTTTTCTCAAATTTCTCAGACACTTAACTGAAATTCAAATTTTCAAGATTGATCTACTTTCTAGGGCAGTGGCAGTGCTAGAAGGCCTGGTATGAGCAACTAAATGCAGGAGAAGTTGTGTGTAATGCTATCTCATTGGATTAAATGTGGCCAGAGACACATATGGCCTAGGCCCAGGTATCCTGTTTTAGTGAAGTTCATCTTCTTTTGAAGGACTGCCAGTGGATAATCTGGTATTTGAAGCTGCCCAGTCCAAATCATGTTTAAAACACTTTTTAAGAACAGATATCTAGCAATGGCCAAGAAACTGTCCATCAATGCTGAGCACATACTTGAAAAGAAGAGCAGGCCTGCTATTTACCACGTGGCTTTTCTGTATTGTATTATTTTAAATAAAAATATTGCATTTATATTTTAATGATAGTAACTTTGTCTGCACAATAGTGGCAGTTACGAGCTGACCCTAGTTGATCTTGAAAGTTCACAGGGTTGGATACCATCAGGACTTAGATAGGAGACCCCCAACACACCCCAACTATAAACTAGCTTGGGAAGTTCAAAAATAGAACATCCTGGAAAATGATCACAAACTCTTGCAAGTTTATGCCCAAATGACATGAACTTGTCCAGTCAACAGGAATCAAATCAATTCAAGGCAGCCATTTCTTTAATTAGTGCAAATGTGAATTTGCACTAATTAAAAGTGCTAATTAATTAAAGTGCACTAATCTAAGGCTAAAGTGATTTTGTGTTTTGCCAAATGAGTTGTTCCCACTCATATGGAACTGAAGGCAGCCAGGGATGGGATTCAAATTTTTTAACAACCAGTTCTGTGGGCATGGCTTAGGTGGTTGGCATGGCTTGGTGGTCATGTAACTGGGTGGTTGGCATGGCTTAGTGGTCATGTTATTGGCTGGGTGTGGCCAATTCAATATCACTCACATTGAAGCATGCATCTCCTCGCCTGGCCTCTCATGACTGTGGGGATGCTGCAACAGTCTTAAGTGTGAAAAATGGTCATAAGTCACTTTTTTCAGTGCCATTGTAACTTTGAATGGTCACTCCACACAAGCAAAGTACCAGCAAAGGAGGAGGAAAAAACTCCAGAGATGTTCCTGAGACAGGAAGTCTAGTCCTGCCAAGAATGTAATAAGGGTTAACAGGGAGGCAGTTTCTCTAAGCAACACCAGAATGTTTCCTTCCTGCCTTCCTTACAGGATTAGGCCATTAATTTCTTCTAATAACCGGTTCTCTGAACTGCTTAGAATGTTAACAAGCGGTTCTAGCGAATAGGGACAAACTGGTAGAATCCCACCCCTGAAGGCAACCTATTCAGAGTTTAACAGCAAAACTATATTAAAAAACATTCCTATATGGAGTTGCTTCCTCATCTTAGCATCTAGCACCCACATAGAAGAGTTGCAGGATTATTGTAAAATTAATTATTTACATATCTTTCAAAGTGGTCAAAGTTACCGGTGTCATCATTCAAAACCTGAGAAATTACAAACATGAAATTGAAAGTACAACTTAAGGTAATTTTTTTCCCCTGAAAGTGACCAATTCCCACTTATCATGTGTTCTGTCCTAGGCCTCCCCCAAAAGCACCAAGTCAATTCTGAGTCCCAGCAAAAACCTCTTTTATTACCTTAATGTGAATTTATTTCATTCATAGTCAGCCCAGGGCTTGGCAAACAGTCTTGCGAAGATGTACTAATTAGCTCAGACCTTTATCAATCCTGGAATACTGCCCGGTAAAATTCCACTCTCAGTGCTGACAGGGAAGGGCTGGGTTATACAGACAAATCTTCACGAGGCTAGAACAAACGAACATGCAAGTTGTTTCCTGCAAAAGCCCCTTCCCCTTTTGCTTCTTTTTTAATCCTGATGGGAGGGGCCATTCACTCCCATGTCGACCCTGAGTTCTTAATTGTGCCTTCCTTTCGGCAGTTCTGTGCATGTGCAGGCTGGGAATTGATTCCAGAAGCTCCCCTGCTTCACTGCCCAAAGGCAGCTGATGACTGCCAGCCTGCCCTGGCCCCATCTCTGCCTCTGATGCAGAGCCCTCATCCAAGCCTTCAGGAATGGCCCGGGTTCCTCCCCAACCTCCTCACTACTGCCCGACTTTGCTGCCAGCTCTGCTAGCCGCCAGCGGGCCACAACATCATGTACTAGATATGCATGCGCTGGCTCCAGGAAGAGGTGTTGGGTTCCCACAACAGAGCTCACATTACTATGGGACTGCACATGGTGAGCAACATGCTTTTCACCAATTCCTCTGACTTAGAAAAAATTCTGACAACTACCATACAAATATCCTAGGAGGTATATTAAGATTAATCTAAATTTGACTTTTGTTAATGTTTCACTTTCTCTTTTGTTAATGTTTCACTTTCTTTCAGATATTATTATGTTATTATTTTTCAAAAGGTTGAAAAATGCGCATCTGTTATATTTGGGGATTTTCTTTATACAGAACTATACCTGCAATTTTCTGTACTGTACAGTATACTACCTACGTACATACACCAAAAACTCATTAACAGCCATTTTTATATAGGCTACCAATAATAGCAGGGTTGAGTCCATAGGATGAAAGGCTGAAGGTTTCAAATCCCTCTTCCAGAAAATCTCTAGGTTTTACATTAGGATAGTAGCCTGGTAATAACTTCTGCTATCACCTCTCTTTTTCCTCAGTGTCCTTCCTCTAAGCTTGGCCTGTGTGAGAGAGGACTCCTACAAACTGCATTGCCCTTCTGATAGATAAAAATGATACAAATACAAAATGAAAGAAAAATCAAAAGCTATATAAGGCAACATTTTAACTCCTCCTTAAGAAATGTACCAATCTCACAAGAGATTAACAAAATTAAACTTCACTTTTTAAAAAAGAAGACATGTGGTATATGCTGTCAGTTCTTCTTTAAGAGAACAAAGATTCAATATTGGGAAGAAATATTGGGAAGAAAGCTTTTAAAAACTGCACGACTTCTCTTTTCAATAGGACCACTTTTTCACCACTGAGCATCTCCCTTTTTTTTCTAAAAAAACACCACCACCCAGACTGAAGTTATTACATTGCAAGAGGTTCGAAAAGCAGTATCCAAATGCACAAAGTTGAGATAGAATTACTGAGTTTGCAGTAAAATGAGATAAAATTACCAATTTAGGCTTAAGCATGTAGAAATCAAACCAAACAAATCAGTATTAAATGAAAACAAAAATCTAATGCAGATTTCTAGTCAAACTTTTAGCACTTCATATAGAAATAGAATATATTTTCTATGTTTTAGTCCCTCTACTTTACCTGGATTTTCCTTTTTCCTGGAGTCTATGGGAAGCTGTTAAATCCCACTCATCTCCATCTCAGCTCAGCAACTTCTGCCTAAGATCCCTTTCATTAAGCTTTAACCTCCAAAGGACTCAAACCTCCTACAAATCTCCTACATTCAGCAAAGAAGAAGGAAGCTAGAATAACCACTTTGTACGTAACCCAAAACCATCCCTCAGTCAGAGTTCATGTTAATTGACTGAGCGTTGCAGTTTGTAGTCTCTGAATGTCTGGCATGGGCGCTGGGAGATTGTAAATGTATTGTTCTTTTTTAATAACAGAGCTTATTTAAGTAGATCTTGTCCTTTGGCTGCTGCTGAAATCAATGGCAGATTTTTTTTTTAAAAAAAATCTCTATTTCTTAGATGAAGCTTTCAATTGTGCTTGATAGTTATCATTAGTGTGTTGGATTATTTAATGTCCACTGTTTGTAACAGAATGGTAATTTTGTATCATAATGTGATAGATAAGGTGAAAGATTACCTGGCTCTGTTTAATTAATAACACGCAGTGATAGCAATTAATATTTAGTTAGTTTTAGTTAGCTGATAATTTATGTCTCCAACATGGTACCAAATCTACACGCTTCCTTGTAGAAAGCCAGCATGTGAAAGAAAACTTTCGCTTCCAATATATTTATTGACAAAAATATCTCTAGTGCCTTATCGGAAATCTTAGATGGTAGAAATGATGGGTGGTTAGAATTCAGCATGGAGCCAAAAAAGGGCAGAGGAGTAAATTGTGGGATTGGGTTAAGCCAGCTGATGTTACCAAATACTCAATGTGACTAAGTGCTTTCTGTGTGGCTCAGATATCCAAACATTTTTCTCAGGATGCTATCCCCCAATTCCACATATAATCAAGAAAACTATTACAATTTCATTTCTATTGCTTTGTGTTTTCATTTGCTTGATTAATTTTGTTTGGGGCACCCATTATTAGCTGGCAGTCTGCCCCCACCACTCAGAAAATGGACATATATGGAGACGGGCATATTTGGGTGTTACAGGATAATTGGGTGAGTTAAATGGGATAGTGAGGATCATTATCACCTGTGACTTTGTATGCTTGGTGTGGCAGCCATTTTGAATACAGCGTCCACAGGACGTATTCCCATAATTCCAAATGTTCCTATTGGCTCAAAATAGTTGAGGGCTTATAAGATTTTAGACCCCTCATATTAATATGCAGGTCACTAAACAAGAACTATTACAGTTCTCTGTTCGCTTTCATCTGTGAACAAAATTATACAGTTTGGAAGAGATTGCCTTCTGCCTCAACCTGTGAATGAAATCATAAATATAGCATCTACACTGAAGGATGAAAACCACTGAGCTACAAGAAGTGACATAAAATTAATACACCACAATTCATTAACACAGTAGAACAAAACTACAAGAAAACAAAGATGTCACTGTAGCAAATTTCACTTAAATGGTGGATTTTTTTTTCCAGAATTTCAATTCCTGGAAGGGGTGGGGGGAATACTGTCCGACATAAAGAAGGGGTCAGCATTAGTTCAGGAAATTTCCCAAGAGATGAGATGAATGCCACATCTGGAAGCCACTGTCACTGGTACACCTTTTATTCCCTGAGCTAGAATCTGCCTACAATCCATGGCTCATTTTTGGGAAGGGAGCTTCTTGGAAGAGGAAATAAAGTATATCACCATATGTATTCAATAGACTGAATTCCTTTCTAAAATGTAGGGGGAGGGCAATCTGCCCCAGCAGAAAACACACCCCCTGTAGTCTTTCCTATACTGTCTCAGCCCTTGCCCTAAAATGCTCCACAGGAAAGATCATTTTAGAAATTATAGTCCCCCTCCAGAAACGATTGCTTACCTATTGCATGGAAGCAGCACTCATCTCTCCCCACCATAGGCTTTTTCACAGTGCATGAAAAGCAAAAGATGGAAAAGGGAAGAAGGGAGAAGAAAGCACAGGTAGGCATCTCGCATTTTAAATTTTATATTTAGATCTTCTGTTGCTCCGAGCTGTCTGTGATTAGTCCTGCAAAATAAACAAAATTTGCAATTGCTCCCAGGTACAGAAGGTAGCATAGCACCTTTGGTTCTCAAAATACTTTGGAAGTTAAAATCTGTACTGATATCATGCAGCTCATCTAACATGCAAGGCCTGGTCAATTCATATGGTTACAGTCTTAGCTAGTTGTCAGTGAATACAGCCTAGTGTTTCATGAATTTGTTTTTTCTATAATTAAGCCCTCTTAATCTGTACTCACATCTTTTTTCTTAAAAATATTTTGGTTCAATTCATAACACTAAACTTTAAACACACTACTAGGTATATTCTAAGTCAAACTGGTTTCATTTTCTCTAACGTACTCATTTAAGTTAGAAGTGAGTGATGACTCTGCAGATTTGGGCAACATGTATTCTTTGCTAGGCATCTGAATAGCACTTAGCACTGTAGCACTTAGACTTACATACCGCCTCACTGTGCTTTACAGTTCTCTCTAAATGCTTTACAGCAGTGGCCCCCAACCTTTTTTGAACCAGGGACCGGTTTCACGGACCGGTGCCTGAGTAACGCGAGACTCCACCGCCATCGGGATGGCTCTTCGTTCGAAGCCACCACCCCCTTCAACAAAACTAAGGTGCGAGCACCCAAACGCCGCTTTCCAACTGAAAACCCGGAAGCACTTTCCAACCGAAAACCCAGAAGCAACCAAAAACCCGGAAGCACCATCGAAACAAGATGGCGGTGCCCAAGCTTTGCGGCCCGGTAAAAAATGATCCACGGACCGGTACCGGTCCAGGGACCGGTGGTTGGGGACCCCTGCTTTACAGAGTCAACATATTGCCCTCAATAATCTGGGTCCTCATTTTACTGACCTCGGAAGGATAGAAGGATCAGAATTGAACTCCAGGTTGTGGGCAAAATTAACCTGCAACACTGCATTCACTGTATCACCACAGTTCTGAAAATGAAAAAAAAAAAACATGATTCTGGACTATCACAAGAGACATATGGTCACAGAACAACTCTTAAAATGAACAATCTTGAGCCTAAAGCTTACAGACATTTCTGTATTCTGTTATGCTTATGGCAGCAGGCATAATTCAACCATTGATGGGATTTAAATTTAACCCATTAAGACTACTGCTAAATTGGAGAAGGCTGTTAGACACTGCCAGTCTAGTGGGTGGGTGGGTGTACAGGTGGCAGTTCAAGTATTGTTGCACTCTGAAGCTGCAGATTTCGACAAAATACAGCCACAACATCCAATTGTGCTTTCTGCTACATCAGCGGGATTCAGAGGATTAGGGATCAGGCCAGAGACAGAATGCAAGCCTTACAATAAACTTCCTCTGGATCGCATGATACAACCGTCATTCCAGTGTAAGATGAAACCTGCTTTCGATGAATCCGATGCTGTGCATTATTTATCTTCTTGGCATTTCTCCCACCACATATTTGGCATCACTGAGCAAAAATAAACGGGCAAGGCATCTGCGTTATCAGAAGCAGCAGCAAGCAAAACTGAGCCACAGAATGTGTGAAGTGTAGAGCATGAAGACTATGCCAGTTGTCCCCCTCTGATATTTTTTGTAGAATTTTTTTAATTAAAATTACAGATTGAAATGATAAAAAATACAGACTAAAAAATAAAGGCATTAAAAAGAAAAAAGAAGAATATAATAAAGAAAAAGAAAATAAACATATGAGGAATCGACTTTCTCCTTCACCACAAGTATGACTATCTTAGTAGTTTATTGCCTCTTAAAATACAACCAATTTCTTCTTCCTATATCTCATCTCTTAGCTACTGTCAGATCCTTGAAGCCTTGTTGTTCAGTCTTGATCAGCAAAAATTCATAACGGTTTAACAGAGATGATAACATATGTATTTTAACCTGGTTCAAACAAATCAACTTTATTTTCCTTCTTTTTACATTTAACAATCTTGATCTTCAATTCTTTCCAAAAATGTCTTAAAACTTGATTTCTTTTAACATTTTATTTATCCCTTCTTACAATTTTTTTTCAAAACTTTAAGAAATCTCTTTTGTAAATCCAATATAGGAAAGTTATCCATGTCATTCTTTTGGTTTGTTATTTGTATATCCCAGTGGTGGGATTCAATTTTTTTTTACTACCAGTTCTGTTGGCATGGCTTGGTATGCCTAGCAGGGGAAGGATACTGTAAAATCTCCAGTCAGAGGTGTTATTTGCTGGTTCTCTGAACTACTCAACATTTCCACTACTGGTTCTCCAGAACTGGTCAGAACCTGCTGAATACCACCCCTAGTATATCCTTTTTAATTATTAACACATCATGCCAAGCTCAGCTTGATGGATATTAATGGATATTAATTCAACCAAAGTTAAGTTCTTTGGTTGTTCACACCATATAGACAGACCAGGGGTGGGTTTCTACCAGTTCTGTCCACCTCTGGAGAGCCGGTAGCCCACCTACCCACCCGGGCTCTTATCTGATCTTTATTTCCTGATTTTTCAACTTCTGCTACTGAACGAGGCACAGCTGCAGTGAAAAAAGCAGGAAAAGAGGGCTGTTTCAAAGGCTGCATCTCTGCACACAGCATGCTGATGATGATTTACAGGCGCGCGACTCACAGCGTATAGGGAAACTCGTAAATCCCAAACCATATCCCACCCCTGACTAAACCTATATTACCCTAATGGATATGCCCTGCAAAATTCTGGGCAGTGGTTGATGGCAAGCTCTTGATGGACATTTGCACACAATGCGATGGATATTTTGTCGAGGAGTACCATGGTCACACTGAGGGGTAGAGACAAGACTCCACCTAAACAATGAGTCCTTACAGACACCATTTTGGGTACAGATCCTTGAACCAGTATTTAAACTGTTTTAGTTAAGAATTGAAGGAAAGTCACCAACTGAACCTTCCAATCCAAAGATTTCTAATAGCTGAAAAGCATTTAACAAGAAATTTCCAAAAGTTATTAGAAAAGGAAGTATGCAAACTACTTGTACTTTGAAAAGTGACCACCAAAGGTGGAGTGAAAGATGGCTTTTCCTCATCTCTCAGAGCTGAAAACCCATTGGAGACGGATGTTCTTCAGTATCCTCACAAGAAATCTGCAAGGAGCACTTGTGGGTGATCTCAAGACCGCTCCTTGTCCAGAGAGGAATTACAAAGAGCTCTTCATTCTGCCACAGAGCCATTTTCAGTTTTCCATCCCCACCCCACCCCCCCCGGACATCCTGATAGGTAATATTGTGTAATTCCACCTATAAGGATATTTCCCAAGGCAGCTTTTTGGAATCAGGATTGCTCATAGTGAGATTCATTCCAATTCCTCTCAACAATTCATTTAGCTTCACCTTATCTGGCATCTGGAAGGATTCCCCTTTGGGTATTTGTCAAGCTCTGGAACAGCTGGAAACAGTTGCTAAATCAGAGAAGTGGAATACCTTTTCTCATTTGCAAGTGACCTCATATATTGAGGTCAGCAATCTGGAAGCCCAGCTAACTGTAGCCTTCAAATAAACATCAAATTGCACTTTCTTGACATTTTCAGATAGGAACATGGACTGTGGGCTATTTCAGGCAGGCTAGATATAGATAACACTTTAAAAGGGGGACAGGAATGCAAAAGAAAAAAAAAGGCTGGGTGAAAAATCCCAGCCTTGTCCGTATATAATGTGCCTTGTCCATTTTATATCATTATTGCAACCACACAAATTTTGTTCCTGCGCCCCTGAATGTTACTGTGGTCTTCCAACCTCAGGATAGGTTTAATTTGGCAAGATTCTGTCTCTATGGTATGAGCAAATAAAGAACTGAACTTTGGCTGGATTGTTCTGTCATTCTTGGGCAGGGCCTGACAAGCAGCATCCCTGGGTGTGTTCTTGGACTCAATATCAGGGCAGAAATGTTTATCAGACTTATGACTCTGGGAGATTGCAACCTGCCATCTCTGACCTACGATCAGAAATAATACAGGAGTCCAACCTATCAGGTCTGGTGTCGTTACTTCTTGGGGTGGTACCCAGCCATGGGCAGATCACTCCCTGTTGGGCTAGAATTCTCTGCATCAGTCTCTCTCTGCAGGGAGGTAAGGTCTATTAGATCAATCTACCCAACATGCGATGGACTCATTGAAATTTCAGAGGGTTTTTTTGACCAATGCCCTTATTACTGTTTGGAATGAGTAAGTAACAGATGGATTGGGCCAAATTGTATCTGTTTGAGCAGCTTCAAGAGATGAAGCAATAGAAGAGACAGCTATGGTGCTTCTGGGGGAAAAAAAAACCAAGAGTGAAGCCAACTGAGCACAGGTAAGAACCTATATTAGAACTTCACTTACCTTGTGATGATGAGAGTGAGAAGGTGGTTGAGAAGATGGCTGGCACTCACCTCCACAGGCTAAAATGTGAAAGGTATAAAGCAGATTATCTGGACTCTTTTCGGTTTGAGTTCAGACCAGTATATAGCATGGAGATGACCTTTGCTGATGCCCTTTGGAGGGCTTGGGAGGAGGGTGGTACAACTGTCATGGCTTCCTCCTGAATTTCTTGGTGGCCTCCTATACCATCTAATATGGTATCCTTCTGGATTGGCTTTGGGAGGTTGGGAATGGGAGGCACTTTTTAATGATTCTGCCTCCTTCTCCATGACTAGTTCAGTTGAGGTTGGGAGGGGAGAAAGGTTGAACCCTAGGCCCCAACACTGGGGGATTGCCTCAGGGCTCAGGCTGTTTCCTCTTGTGACATGTTGCTATCTATTTATACATCTCCACCCCTGACTAGGCAGGAGATACAGTTATGGGTGGGTGGAAAGACTGGAGGCCATGTGGGTCTGAAGGGAGAGAAATCAATTTTGACTCAACTCTAGTAAGACGGACTGGCTTTTGGTTTTGGCGCACACCAGGGGTGAAATTCAACCACCTTGGGAAAGGCAGTAGGGCCAATTTGAATCGGTAAAAAATTACCCCTGGTTTCTATGGCTATTATACTCAACCACGCCCACAGAGCTGGTAGGGAAAAAAAATTGAATTTCACCCCTGCCGCAGTCACACCACACATGCACATACATCCCCTGGTGTGTTGAACTGACATCTTTGACTCTGGGTCAAAAAAAAAGAAGAGAAAAGAAGATACCAATAAAAAAGAATATTTGTAGCTCAGGGCTGAAATGAGGGATCCTTGGGGCTCTCTGAACTTTCTTGTTTTCTTGGTGGGTTCCATGACCCTAACTAGCTAATATCATCAGTGGGGAAAAAAAAGAAAACAAAAAGTCAAAAGCATGAAAAAAATGAATATATATAAATACCCAAACAAAGCTGAATGCCATACATGTAAGTATCCGCAAAAACTTAAGAAAACATATAGATAGATAGATAGATAGATAGATAGATAGATAGATAGATATGTGGATCTTTGATTATTCAGGTTTTCTCCCGCGTAAAATTGGAAGTATCTAGGCGAAGTTTCGATGAAGTCTTATTCATCATCTTCAGGCTTGTGTCTTCAGCTTTGTGCTTCTTGGAGTAATGTAACTACTTCGAGAAGCACAAAGCTGAAGACACAAGCCTGAAGATGATGAATGAGACTTCATCGAAACGTCATCTACATACTTCCAATTTTACGCGGGAGAAAACCTGAATAATCAAAGATCCACATACAAATACCCGTAAGAATCTCAGAATATATATATATATATATATGTATGTATGTATGTATGTATGTATGTATGTATGTATGTATGTATGTTGTGGCTCCGGGCTTGGATTCAGCTCCTGTGATTGATATGAGTTCAAGTGAAGAGGTTATGTCAGAACAATTTGAACCAGCCTGGCTTTCTGATTGGACTGATAACCAGGATGAGGAGGTGGACGTGACAAAGGACGACAGACCTGATGTATTAGAATTGTCAGGACCTTTGATCTCCTCTGGTTCTTTATCTGATCAACAGCCGGGAATGGCTGACAGGGAAGTTTTGAGAGAGTCTTCTAGTGGAGATGAGAACTTGGAAAATTTGTGGTTAAATGTAAAAAATAGAAGACGGTTGAAAAGGCAAAATCAGCTGAAGCAAATGAGAAGAGCAAGTCAGTAAATTAGCACGTTGCCTTAATGGGTATAAAAGGACACAGCTGGGCTGGTGCATTTTCGCCAGGAACAAAATGTCTATTTGAGTGAGGACGTTACAGCAAAGAGCTCTGAGGTTGAGGATTTATTGCCAGGACTGGTTTGCCGGACAGAGTAAGACTTATGCTGTGGTTTCTGCCAGCCGTTATTTATTAAGACTTTTTCACGTTTGATTTAGTTGTGAAGTGACTGCTTCCCGTTTTGTTTGTTGAATTTCGAAGGGGAGTCATAACATACATACATACATACATACATACATACATACATACATACATATATATATATATATATATTGTGACTGGAAGGATCAATCCTGCTGGGAGTTTTGACTCTGATGACTCTGACGATGGAAGGTTGGAGCCTGCTGTGAATGTGGAGTCTGAATTATCAGATGACACAGACGTGAGCCAGGAGGATGAGAGATTGTCGCAGAGACAATCCTCCCCAGAACCTTCGACTTCGTTCAGGCCAGCAAATGATCAACAAAATGAGACAGAAGTTTCCAGCGAGGAAACTGACAGATCGTGGATTGACGCCAGAACTAGAAGAACCAGGAAACGTCAATCTGAAGGGAGGTGTCAGGACAAACATTGATTGGAGAGACTGACACGCCTATCCAGGTGATTTAAAGAGGCGTGCTGACTCTCAAGCTTTGCTTGGAAGCAAAGTGTTTGATGAGTCGGAAGTATACATTTGAAGTGGCCTTGTGAGTTATGGACAATTCTGATTAGCCTGACAGGTTCCAGGAAGTCTGCCAAGGACTGGACAACTGTGCTAATTTAACCCTTTTGAATCCGGTTTTGTTTCTGCTTGAATATTTTGAATTCTGAAACCCTGTCTTCTCATCTATGAATATATATATATATACATACATACATATACATACACACACACACACACACATATATATGATTGCAATTATCTCTCTTAGCAGTTGTACAGTTCTAGACCAATCATTCCAATTTCACCAATTTCAGGACAGCAGGGGGCTCAGAGTGCAGGGTAAGGAAGGTGGCCGCAGATAGAACTACCCTGGGGTAGCTGAAGTGTTCTGATGCAACCGCAGCTTTGTGCTACGTTTCTGGGGCTTCATACCACAGCAGGCTGCTGTGTGGGGGGAGAGCGGGGAGGGGGGAGTGAAGCTTCCAGTGGCAGCTGTGGCTTTGCACTGCACTGCAGTTCAGTGGCTTCTTGCAGCGCCAGAGCCACTGTGTACCAAGAAGTGGCTGAGCTGCAGGGTGGCAGAGAATCCAGAGAGCCCACCAGGCAGGGAGTATGGCAGTCAAAAGGGCAGAGACTGGGGAGGGCAACTACACGGAGGGGAGGAGTTGAAGAGGAGGCTCAGGGTTTGGGAAGGACCAAGTTTGGAATGGCTTGGATTGGGGTGAGTCAGGGGTAGGCTGCTGGGGGTACACAGGGGTTCGGGAGACCCTCTAGCTAAGATTCTGTGCAGTTCAGAGAACCCCCAAATCCCACTCCTGCCTGGCCCCGCCTCTCCACCCAGGAGTCCCCACATGGCCCATTTGGGATGCAGATAAATGCAGGGTGTGCATGAAGGCTCAGGGAGGATCAAAAATGGGCCTCCCGGAAGTTCGGGAGAAGAGAGAGAGAGAGCCTACGGAGCCTGGGGAGGCCATTTTCGCCCTCCCAGAAGCTCGAGGAAAGCCTCCAGAGCCCGGGGAGGGCAAACCCCCCCCCCGCCATGGTACAGGAGGCCAACTAGGCCACACCCACCATGGCCACACCCACTCAGCAACCGGACAGAGAACCCTTTGCTAAAATTTTTGAATCCCATCCCTGGGGTGGGTATTCATCCAACGACTGGTGGTAAGGATTGCCATCACTGCTTTCCAATCATATACCTTAGCAATGGAAATTCCAGTCGTAATTACTGTTGTAATTTGAGGACGACTCGTGGTATGTTTTTTATAAGATTGATGCTTTTACCAGTATCCTTTATCATAAAAATAAGTGAAAAGGTGGATTTAAGAAAAGAAAAAAAAGTCTAAATCAACTGGAAGTAATAAGCGCACTGTGCCAAACTGCCGTGCAAACACAACTTGCAATGAGTCCAAAAGAGGAAAAGCTGCAATGGGGAGAGAATTTAATTGCTAATAGTTAAATTACTTCCATGTTCGCCATAAAGGTGAAATGTAGTAGGATGCATATAATGCAATGCCTGATTAAAAATTTAAAATGGAATATGTTAATATTAAGCTACACACACACACACGTACACCAGTGATGGGATTCAATTTTTTTCACTACTGGTTCTGTGGGCGTCGCTTGGTGGGCGTGGCAGGGGAAGGATACTGTAAAATCTCCAGTCAGAGGTGGGATTTGCTGGTTTTCCAAACTACTCAAAATTTCTGCTATTGGTTTTCCAGAACTGGTCAGAACCTGCTGAATACCATTTCTGACACACACGCACACACACTCCAAAATATATTCTATATATTTTATATGCAATATATACTTGGGGTATATTCTACCCCAACTAGAAATGAACCTGAGCCCCTTTTTTGAATTTCTCAAGAGACCTATTTTAAAAATTCATTTAAAACTTTGCAGGCATGTGGCCAAAACATAGACGCTTTATTTATGTTTGAGCAAACAGTCATCCACAGGTTGAAATATGGAGCAATGCTCTTCTTCATCCCCTCAGATCACTCTTGGAGATGGTCATAATAGCAATCAGGATTGCGCGTTGTAACTAAACTTGTTTAATCCAGGTGTTCATTTTCTGAAGCTCTGTGGGTGTACGGATATCAAATGTGGCTTGGATTGAAATATATATATATATATATATATATATATATATATATATATATATCCCCTCGAAATCTTGGCACAGAGTTTCTAATTTGAAACGACAGGTAGTCCTCGACTTACAACAGTTCATTTAGTGACCGTTCAAAGTTACAAAGGCACTGGAAAAAAAATGACATGACCATTTTTCATATTTATGACATTGCAGCATCCAGATGGTCACATGATTTACATTCAGATGCTTGACAACTGGTTCACATTTATGACGATTTGCAATCATCTTTTGCAACCTTCTGACAAGCAAAGCCAATGAGGAAGCCAGATTCCCTTAACAACCGTGTTACTAGTTTAACAACTGTAGTGATTCACTTAACCAACATACATTCTGGCCTCAATTGTGCTCATAAGTGGAGGACTACCTGTACTTGGGTTTAAAGGTTTTTCTAGTAATTGTTGGAACCTAATCCCTAAATGTTTTTCCAAAGCATGACACTGGTGATCTGTTTGAAAGGTGAGGGGATTGGCTTAACCTGTCAACTTATTCCTCATATGCATGGATAGGCTATACAACAGAAGCTTTTAAGAATCAAGAGCTACATTAACACAACTACATTTAACCTTCCTTACATCGGTGTAATTTCAAAACAGTTGCTTAACCCAAATATTAACTTATTGGCTTTCAACCCAAGTTATCTTTGTAGGACTGTCCAAAGAGGAACATAAAATAATAACAGTATAGTTGATCTTAAAGCCTGAACTCTGTTTGCTTTTCTTGAAAAGAACAGAACAAGTGATGATACTCAGTTAATTTTGGCTTAGCAATGTTGCCCTTGGTTAATACTTGAACAGGAGACCACAAGGAAATCCCTACACTGTAGCCTAGACTGGGAAGCTGAGAGAAATATTCCAATCAAGGAAAGGCAAACCATTCCCAAATTATCCATTTAAAAAAATTACCTAGGCCTACAGGTATAACTACCAATACCCAAACCCAGCTTAAAGAGGCTTGTCCTCTAATAATAATAATAATAATAATAATAATAATAATAATAATAATAATA
>NW_020769355.1:1942393-1968149 GCF_900518735.1 Pseudonaja textilis
TTATTATTATTATTATTATTATTATTATTATTATTATTATTATTATTCCTGGATCAAGCTTGTGAAGTTAGAACCCACAGTGAAGGCTGATAGCAAAAGGCCATTTTTAAAAAGATCGGAATTGCTTGCGCTGCTACGTGGTTTGTATCAGTGGTTTCTTTCCCGGTTACCTTTAATCATAACCAAGCAATGAAAAGGGGTGGTGGGAGAAGGAGTAGGACCCCCGCTTTCAATCTCGTGAGAGAAGGAGGGGAGCTGTTATGATAAGGGGAGGGGTAGCTGGGAGGGCCCACCGCAAAAAAAGAAAGGAAGGAAGGAAGGAAGAGTGAAGGGAGATTTAGGAGGACCTTCCAGCTTGGTAAAGCCCCCTTCTTCTTCCTCCTCCTCCTCCTCCTCCTTCCAAGGAAAGCGTTTCTTACGCGGGAGCAACACGGCTCACCGCCGCTGCGAGGCGATCTGGAGTTCTTGGCCATCAGCAGCCCGGATGTAGCGGCGCAGCAGCCCGCCCGAGCCGCCGCCGAGCGGTGCCTACTGGCCTCCCTCGCCAAGTGTGGCACCGCGGAGAGCAGCAGGAACATGGCGCTCTGAGCAGCGATGTGACGGGGGGAAAAGGAGCCGGAGATGCCTCGGGCGCTCGCCTGACACGCAGCCGGCCGAGCGGCCGGCCCGCCATCGGGTAAGCGCCGGCAGGGCTGGGGAATGAATGGCGCGCCTCGGGGGTTTGGAGCCGCATCCTTAGAATGGGGGAAAAGGAAGGAGAGGGGTGGACGGGGAGCATCCGTCCGCCTAGTTTGGAGGGAGGGAAGGAGGCAAAGAGGGAGAAGCCCCCCGCCACCTCCTTTGCTTGTCAACGCCTTTGTCGGCTTCCCACCGCGCGTCTCCGGAGACGAGCGCTGATTTGCGCCTTGCGAGGCCGGTAACTCCGCCGCGCAGAAACCAGAAGGAGCCGGTGGGTGGCTAGGTGGGTGTGGAGCGGCGTGTGCCATTGCCGGGAGCTGCCGAGGAGGCGACCGAGAAGGCGAGGTCCCCCCCCACCCCCCGGCGGCATTTGGGGATGGCGTCCAACCTCCACACACACACACACACACCCATAGATACTTCTACATCTATAAGTAGGGCCGGGTCGGCGGAATCGCGCGCCGCTATCCAGGCGCCGACCCCGGCCCCAACTCCAGCTCCCGAGGAGGGCGGGTCCGCGCGGCTCTTTGGCTCTTGGATCGAAGTCGGCGTTGGGGCGTTCGCGCCGCTTGGAAATAAGAAGCCTGCGGCTGGGAGTGGGAAGCCGGGAAGCCTCACTTGCCAAAACCCATTGCGGGGTAAGGATCGCTCCTAATAACGTGGCCGGCATCTTACAGGCATGGGGCGGGGGGGGGGGGGGGGGGGGGGGGGGGGGGGGGGATACACATGGGTGGATTGGCGTACCTCCTACCGGGGAGGTGGTGTGTGGCGACAGGGTTTGAAAAAGAAGCGGAGCGGTGATCCGAACCGAATGGAGGGGAAGCTTCCGTGATTCTGCGCGCTCGGAATTTTAAAGAAAGGGGACAAAATAGGGAAATCTAAAACCCGGTTGCAAGTGGGTTGTGCCAGCAAACTCTCTGACCTTGCCATTTTAGATGTCGCGGAGGGAGCAAAGGGGGAGACCGGGAAAGAGCCCCGACCCTGATTAAACAATACTAGCTAGCTGGCTAGCTAGCTAGCTAGATATAGAGATAGATAGACAGATATAGATATATAGATGGATATAGATAGATAGATAGATAGATAGATAGATAGATAGATAGATAGATAGATAGATAGATAGATAGATATACACATACATATATACAATATATACAAACAAAAAGCGTGAAATCTAATTTCAGCAAGTAGCTTGCAAATCAAAAGATATATATATATGAGATACTACTGAAACGTTGCTACAACTTTAAAAGCACAACTATGCTGACGTGGGAAAATACTCGAACAAAGCTGAATACCATACATATAAATACCTGTGAAAACTTAAGAAAACACACACACACACACACACACACACACACACACACACACATATGTATAACTTTTGATTTGCAAGCTACTTGCTGAGATTAGATTTCACGCTTTTTGTTTGTTTTAATAGTTCCGGGGATGAGACATGCCTCTATTTATAAAACCAAGTGGATCTAAAATATATAAATAGGGCCTTTTGCCAATCTCTTGAAGCCCCCCCCCCCCTGCAAATGTTGTATGGTGTGTATTTCTAGGAATTTAAAGGAGACGGCAGGTAATATATTCAGCTAACACTTTGAAAACATGCCTTTAGAGCAGGGGTCTACAATAGCATGGCAACTTGAAGCACTGCACACCAGAACAACTACACACAAGGACAGTTTTTTCCCCCGAATGCCATCACTCTGCTAAACAAATAATTCCCTCAATACTCTCCTACTATTTACAAAGTCAGCACTACTATGACTATTAATCTTCTCATCACTCCTTATCACCCATCCCCTCCCACTTGTGACTGTATGACAGTAACTTTGTCACTTGTATCCTTACAATTTATATTGACTGTTTTCTAGTATGATTTGATTGCTATTGTGCCCTATGACTATTATTAAGTGTTGTATCTCATGATTCTTGACTCTTGACAAATGTATCTTTTCTTTTATGTACACTGAGAGCATCTGTACCATGACAAATTCCTTGTGTGTCCAATCACATTTGGCCAATAAAGAATTCTATGTCTTTAAGCCTGGAGGACTTCAACTCCCAGAATTGGGGAATTCTGGGAGTTGAAGTACACCAGGCTTAAAGTTGCCAAGGTTGGAGACCCCTGTTTTACAGCACATTTTTTAAAAAGTTACCCAGAAGTTAGTCAACCCTAAGTAACACTAATGTAAAAGTGAGCATATTGGTGGTTGCAATCTTAATCTAAGACTATTTGTCAACAAATTGGCTATCTGAAGCCCTTCACTCTCAAACATTTTTGAATAATAGAAAGTGAAGGAGTAATTAAGCCGTCCAAATAGGTTTCCTTCATAGCTAAATAATTAGCTTTGCATTAGAAATCAAAGATGGTAGGCAAACTCATTATAAGAGATTGCCACTCGGAAAACAATGAAGGGAGTGGGCAGGAAATCTTAAAGCCCAGTTTTGAAATCAGTAGAATATACCACCAAATCTCTTTAATTTTACTGAGTTTCAAACATGAAAGTTAAGATGCTGCTTACATCTGTATAATTTATTTCTGGTATGATATGGGAACAGCCACAGCAACATTGCATAATACACAGAAAGTGTGCAAGATGTTAGAGAAGGTTCCCCAGACTCCTACATTCCAGAAGCGATGGACTTTAACTTTCTCTTGCTGTAACTAACACTAAGGACAAGAAAGCCATGATGCTCAAAGGAATGATACAGTGATTTCCAGAGGCATGAGCATTCAGGAGAACAAGCAAAATGAGAATAGAAGAATTACACATTGGGCTGACATCAACTCTATCTAGGCATCCACACGTCCAAAGATCTCTGCCTTTGGCTTCATGTGGCAGCTAGATTGAGATCCTTGTTTAATTTCCATAATGCCTCTCCTAATATCATTCAGAGGGTTAATGGCTAACTCAGTGGATTGTTAGATGCAATTATTCATCATTGCTATGCTTACTCTCTCCCCCACCCCAACATAAATTTCTGCTAGGACAGCATTTCTTAACCTCAGCCATTTTATGAGGTATGGACTTCAACTCCCAGAATTCCACAGCCAAGCTAGCAATTCCCCATGGTGGCTGGGGAATTCTGGGAATTGAAGTCCATACCTCATAAAATGGCTGAGGTTGAGGAACACTGTGCTAGGAGTTAGAATAGTTGCCAGTTCTACAAATTGGATCATTGTTCCCAAAATATAAAAAATGGAGAACATAGAGTAGAGCAGAGTAAAGTAGAGTAGAGTGTAGAATTTAGAATAACAGAGCACAGCACAGATTAAGAATAAGAATATCAGAGTTGGAAGGCACTTGAGGTCTTCTAGCCCAACCCCTCTGCTTAAGCAGGAAACCCTATACCAGGGGTGTCCAACCTTTCACCTTGCCTGGGCCATATTAGAAGATGAAAATTTGGTTTGGGCCGCACATAAAATAAAATAACAGTAACGATACCTGATCATCCAAAAAAACCATAGAAAACATAGTTAACATATTAAATTTATTTGGAAATGAAGTTAGTGAGATGTTTTTTATTATTTATTATTAATTATTTATTAAAATTATTTATTTTTTATCACGTTTTTTTTATCACGGTTTATCACGGTTTATTTTCCAGCCAAATTTTGCGGGGGGGGGGGAGAAAGCTCGCCTGCCTCGTGCCTACCTCTCCTCCTGCAAATGGCCTGGCTGAATGAGGCAGGACTGGAAGGCAGAAGCGGTGGCGGGGGCAGAAGCAGCAGCGGCAGCGGGGGCAGAAGCAGCAGCGATGGCGGGGGCAGAAGTAGCAGCAGCGGCGGGGGCAGAAGCGGCAGTGGTGGCGGGAACAGAAGCAGCGGCGGTGGCGGCAACAGCAGGAGGTGGCGCTCTGACGGCGCCCGCCTTTTCTGTTGCTGCTTGGCATGGCGCTCGCCTCTCCCCGCCTCGCTCCTGCCTCTCCTCCTCCTCCTCCTCGCTGGCTCTGGCATGAAGGTTGGGATGGGCACTGGACCGCATTACGAGGCGACCTGGGCCGCATGCGGCCCGCGGGTTGGACAAGCCTGCCCTATACCATTTCAGATAGGTGGCTGTTGAGTTTCTACTTAAAAGCCTTTTAAGAACAAAGAACAACTTTGATGTTCTTATTTCTGTTCTGAATTTGGAGCAACTTGGAACTTAAGAAATACAATCCCTTTTGTAGCAGGACTCTGGGATTCCTGCTACCAAACTGATATTCTTAGTGGTGTGAAAAATGGAAAAGATATTTCTGATCAGTATGCTGAAGTATAAGCACAGTATGCTGAGGCAAATATTGGTAAATCTTAATACCAAATGTGCAGCCCCTTGGCTACTTTTCTTCAGAGCTGACCCCAAAATTTCAGACACCAACCTTGGTTGATATGTGTCCTTGTTAATGGCATGGAATGACACATGCTCTTCAAGCTTTTCTTTCTTCCTAAACAGCCCAAACTACTTTTTTGTCAGTTGGACTTTTATCCTGTATAATGTAGTTTCTCTTACTACTCTGGGATTGAACCCAATTATGTACTTCCTCTGACATCTTTTGTTATAGGCACTGAATCAAAGCCAGTCAATTCCCTTTGACTTTTCTTCACAATTGAATTGTGGTGCTTGGCTTCAGTTTAGGTATATTCAGATTTCATGCATGCTTTACTTGCAATATCATTCTGTCCCTAAATGGAGATACCATGCTCTATATTCCTCCGGAACTTTGTTCATTTTCCTAGACCTATTTCAATTTACATTATAATTCAACACATTTTTTTGACTGGAGAGTATCATCTATGATTCTAACAGATGACCTGATATCACAAACCACCTGAAATCTCTTTGAAATAATACAAAATCTAACAGGTTCTTCAAATCCTTTCCAAGATCACTGAAAGCTCTTGAGAACAACTGAATTCACAGTATTTCTGTTATTTTATTTTTAGAATGTTGGTGGAAGTCCTGTGAACCTTAGACGTTCCTCACTGATCTCTGACTTAAGCCCTGAACCACATCTGTGTAACTCTACAAGCATATTAACACCCCATTCTTCATTTTAAGTTTTTGGTTGAACAACCTGTATATGCTTCACTTCTGTTATGGCTTTAAGAAACAAACGTCTTCATAATGTATAGATAGTCCTCATCTTACATCAGTTCATTCAGTGATCATTCAAAGTTACAAGGTCACTGGAAATAGTTACTTATGATCGTTTTTCACACCGTTGCAGCATTGTCATGGTCACATGATCAAAATTCGGATGCTTGGTTGCCAAAATGTACAAAAATTTATCACCAAAACGCTGGAAGTATAAGGACTTACCAGGCACATTCTGCCACATGTGGTGGACATGTAATCATGCAAGACAATATGGGAGATTGATACAGACATGGGTGGAGCAAATAGTGGAGGAACACATTCAGTTTAAGCCAGGAATATTTCTCTTGGAAATAATGACAGAAGGTTACAGCAAAGGTATAACATTTAATAATACATGTGTTGACAACGGCAAGAATGGTTGATGCACAATATTGGAAAAATGAAAATATACCACCAAAAAGAGAGATAATAAGGAAAATAATGGCTTGTGCAGAATCTGATAGATTAACTTTAATACTGAAAAATAAGGGGGAATCAGAATATTATGATACCTGGAATAAGTTTTACCTGTGGTTGCAAAAAAGAGGGGAAGGTCAGAACAAAAATAGCTAGGAGGATTAGAATCAAAATGTAAATATTATACCAATAATAGGAATGTGAATGGTTTGGTTAAATTTTTTATGTAGGGCAAAGCAATGCCAAAATGGTTGCACTGTGGTTGATACTTATAGTTGTAAACAATAAAAATATATTCAAAAAATTTGTTTTGGATGCTTGGCAACTTGTTCATATTTATGACAATTGCAGTGGTCTTGTGAACACCTTTTGTAACCTTCTGACAAGCAATGAGAAAGCCAGATTCGCTTAACAACCATGTTACTAACTTAAGAAATATAGACATTCGCTTAACAACTGTGGAAGAAAGGTTGCAAAACGGGGCATAATTCACTTAACAAATGTCTTGCTTAGGAATAGAAATTTTGGGCTCACTTGTGGTCGTAAATTAAGGACTACCTGTATTGAGATTGAACCTAACCTTGGAATTTATATGGTAGTTGTATATTTTGAGTGGGTGCAATATCCTTTTGAAATGCTTCAAATGACTTTTTTTTGTGTGTAGGAATATTTCAGCACTGATTCCTGTGAGGAATGCTTATTAGAGAGAGAAATGTACAACGGGATCTTCAGATGTCCCTTGTGACTTGCCTACTCATGATTTGTTCCTATTTTAGTTGTGTCAGATGTTGGAGGGTGGGTTGCTCAGCACAAAGTGTTTCAGAAATTTTACACCTGTCCCCCAGAGTTGCTGGAATTTTTTGCTCTTGTTTTCCAATTCGGTGGCATGAGGTCATTCTCTCTTCCCCTTCTTAGTGCTGCCACTTGCTTTTGGCTCTCCCATTTCCCTCTTCCACAGATAGACTTGCTGGTCATGGCTCTTCTCTATTGTAATGGGTACTTTTCTTGGAAAAGTGTTATTAGATGGAAGCTTAAGCTTAAACATCGGAGACCAATGACTGAGTCGGGTGAAAATTGTCTTGAGGTTTAAAGCAGGATGGTGCAACTTATGAGTTGTTAAGCTGATCATGGCCAACAAACCATGCATGGTGCTCCACCAGGGATTTCATAAGCTACTGGTTTTTTTTATTGAGTACAAAGCTGCTAAAAACAGTGAGGTGTTCAGGCACCTTGCAGGCAACCATCAGTGCCTGGTGGTTAAGTTCAATTTAGTGTGGCGTATAAATGGGGACTGGTTTCCTTTTTGCCAAGTGGTTTTCTTTGCTTTTATTTTGAAAACTAATGGGACTTCTATTATTTTCTTTAAGTGCTTAAAACAGTTTAAAAAATAACTGATGTGTATTGATATATATGTTCAAAAGCATAATCAAAAGCATCAAAACCAAACAGGAACAAATACAAAAACCAGAAAGCTTGATAATATGCTATCGAATACGCTAATACAAACTGAACAGATCTTCCCAGAAGGCTTCATCCCTTCAGGATGTCCCTATAAAATACACCTTTCTATTTCCTGGAACAGCAGTGTATCTTCCCTCATAGCTGCAGCCATTGTACAGTTCAGTCCTGGTTCAACTCTTGCTCAACAAAGCGTCTCAGCAGAACAAGCCATCTTTGTGAAGCCAAACACTTCCTTGATATGGAACTGAACAACCCTAACCCAACAAATATCCAATATCATCTGAAGAAAAAAGGCGACTTTGAAACATCCGCATTCCGTATTTCTGTGTGAAAAGATTTTTGGACAGGATAATATACAGTAATTCATGAGGAACTACTTAGTTTTAAGGTAACTAAAGAAAAGAGAAACCAAAGATGAGTAAAACAATCAAAATTAATTTAAAACAAAGTAATTAAAAGATCTACGGAATTCCCTGTTCTGGTGTTAAATTTTTCAGCCAGTCTTATTTCCTGTGCTTTAGAAGCTCGCTCAGGTGTCTCTTCCCCTCACAAAACACATTTACTCTTTATTGCGTGCAGATTCAATAGTAGCATTGTGCTGACTGCAGATTGCAGTCTGATCCCACAGTATAATGCAAATAATCATACGGTTCCTCTCCGGAGGAAAGGAACATTTTTCCTTTCATGTTGATATGACTTCTGGCCTGTAATAGTGGGATACGCAACCCTGTTATTGGACTTCCTTCCTCCTGATTTAGGTTTATATTCAATCAATGGCACTTTTTACTCTGAATGATGGCCCTGGAAGGATTCTAAATGAAACAGATACAGCATCACCCAGCAAATATCAAAGTAGACCAGAGATTAGCTTGAGGGACACCTTTTAATAAAACAAAAACAAAGAATCTATTTAAGTTTATGCAACCAGTACTAATTCTCAAGAATCTTTTTGGACACAGAGAATCATGGCAGGTTAAAGTATTGTTAATATCTTTTTAATGTGCACATGGATTGAAATAGGTACCTTTCATCCAGTGGTGGGATTCAGCCGGTTCAGACTGGTTCAGCAAACCGGTTGTTAAATTAACCACTCCCCGCTATCAAAATGGATCCTGGGCGCTGGGCTGCAATGGAGAAACGGGCAACATAGCGGCTGGCACAAGGGAAGGAAAAAGCCGCTTAACCCCTTTCTTCTCCCTGCTCCTCCTCCTTCCCTTTTGCCCACCACTCCTTTTCCCGTTTCTACATTGCAGGGTAGCACCCAGGATTCACTTTGATAGCAGGCACGGTGGAGTAATTTAACAACCGGTCCGCCCAGGTCAGGTTGGCCATTGCAGGAGACTCATCCTGCATGTGTGGCGAAGCTAGAGGACAGGGATGGGTCACGCCTCCCACGACAGCCAACCTGGCCCTGGGTGAACCAGTTGTTAAATTATTTGATTCTCACTACTGCTTTCTTCTGCAGCTCTGCTGTGCATCTTCTAAAATTTGCCCAGAGGTTAATGGAATCTTTTGCAACAGGATTAAGGATAGGAGAAAGAGGTCTGTAGAGACAGCGGGATTGTCTGTCTCTTGTTCAATCAGTAGAAATTGTATCCATTTACAGAAGGAGAATGGAGATTCAATCTGGGGAAATAAATCCTGCGACTGTTTCCTGCAGAGGAGAAAGGTATTTTTTGCTTTTGGGAAATTTTTTTAGTCACAATGACCACCAAACAGACACCCAAATCTGTCAGGCTACCAGGCCAAAACTTTTCTCCCTCTGTTCTTTCTTGATAACTCCTATTGAGAGGTATTATATAGCTTTTGTAATAAAAACATCTTCATTTTATTTATATACTCATGTCTGGGTTTTTTTTTCCCATTCGGAGCAGATTCGAAACAGCTAGCATTATATAAAAAAAATGCAGACATTCAGAAGAGTTGCTCTACTGGGGAGAGGGCCCGCACATAAATTTAATTAATTAATTAATAACCAAAGGAAGTAATTGACCCCACATTGAAACTCACGGCTGCTAAGTAAAAAGTATCACAGGTGGTTCTCGATTTACGACTATTTGTTTAAAGACCGTATGAAGTTACAACAACATTGAAAAAAGTTACTCACAGTTGTTCCTCGCACTTAACGAATGCCACAGTGCCCCTGCGGTTACACAACCGCAATACAGACACTTTATTGCGATCAGGTATTTATGACAGTTGTGGCGTCCTTGGGGCCACGTGGTCACCATTTGGGGCCTTTGCATCTGGCTTCCAACAGGCAAAAATCAAGGGAGGAAAGCTGGCTTCCCTTAACGATTGCATGGTTTGCTTAACAACTGTGTGATTTGCTTAATGACCTTGCGATTCACTTAAATAACCCTGGCAAACTAGGATGTAAACTCAGCCACAGTCATGTAATAAGCTCACTTCATGACTGCATCACTTAACGATGGAAATTCCTGTCCAATTGGGACCATAAGTTGAGGGTTACCTGTATGACTTGAGGATTGCAATTTCCATTGTTTAAGTGTACCTGAGTGAATCTCTTTCAGATTATTTGCATATGTGGGGGAAATCCCATCACCAGTAAGCAGAAGGGAAAAGATCTGCATGTCCTCGACTTACAACAGTTCATTTAGTGATCCATCAAAGTTACAACGGCTCTGAAAAAAGTGATTTACAACCATTTTTCACATGACCATTGCAGCCTCCCCACAGTCACATGTTTTACATTCAGATGTTTGACAACTGGTTCACAATGGTGTCCCAGGGTCGTGGGACCCATCTTTTGTGACCTTCTGACAAGCAAAGTCCATGGGGAATTCAACAGATTCACTTAACAACCGTGTTACTGATTTAACAACTGCAGAGACTCAATTAACAAATGTGGCAAGAAAAGTTGTAAAGTGGGACACGACTCACTTAACACATTTCTCACTTAGCAACATCAGTGCAGGGCTCAATTATGGTTGTAAGTCAAGGACTACCTGTATCGATATAAGACTCCTATGAGCTTTGCATTCTCGGCATCAGGATACTCAAAAGACAGAGCATGTACAATATCCTGTATCCAAAGAGCTTTGGAGAACAGTCTTGAAAACTAGTACTTTGTACCAGAGGAAGTATCCTGTCTGTCAACCTTACAATGAATACCATAAGCATGTAGTTAGCTGTGGGCAAGCATTTCACTGCTCCTTCTCTTTCATCTCCTGTGCTATCAGGACCCCGAACCCAACCCCTATTTTCATCTCAAATATTTTTATCCGAATCGATGGGCTAAGAAGAACTGTTTCTTTAGCTTTAGAACTGGGTGAAAGAGGTCTGTTTTAAGCTTGCTCTTGTGAGCCAAAACATGAAAAGTTCACCAGCATGAAAATGTTGTATGCTCTAACTTAGGGGTGTTAAACTGGATTTCTTTGGGGGGGGCGGATCAGCATTTTAGTTGTCCTCCACGGGCCGGCTGGAAGGGGGAAAGACAGGATGGATGGCAGACGGGATGAACGCCTTTTGCAGCACCCTGCTGGCCAAAATGGGGTGCAGGAGGCCACATGTGGCCCCCTGAACCCAGTTTTGGCCAGAAGAGGCACCACGGGTAGGTCCTTTGCTATTTCCAGGTGGGCTCCGCTGGCCAGGTCTAAGCACCCCGCAGGCCTTGAGTTTGACACCCCTGCTCTAACTATTAAAGCAAATAGGGGGTAAAGAATGAAGATTTGCTTCCAAGAGCTTGGTAATGTCTAGAGCTGTTATGGCAAACCTATGGCATGCATGCCATAGGTGGCACACAGAGCCATTTGTGCTGGCACGCGAGCCGCAGGTAAACTTACCTCACTGCGCATGCACATACCTCACAGTTAATTTTTGGCTTGTTTGAGGCCTTTTTCGGCCTCCCAGAGGCTTGAGGAAAGCTTTTGCAGGCCAAAAAATAGGCCCGTTTCATCACTTCCTGTATTTCTGGAAATACTGGAAGTGATAAAACAAGCCCATTTTTCGGCCTGCAAAGGCTGCAGAAGTTTTCCTCAAACCTCTGGGAGGCTGGAAAAAGCCTCAAACGGGCTGAAAATCAGTTGGGAGGCACAGTGCAGGTAAGGGGACGGGGGGATTGCACGCACATGTGCAGGGGTGGGGACCCCCCGCACATTGCTTTCTGAGTTTTTCTGCCCATTATGCATCTGCGGGCTAGTCTTATCTTTCTCTATGCTGCATTTCCCTTCCTCTATACTAGGGGCTCCAAACTTGGCAACTTTAAACATGTGAACTTCAACTCCCAGAATTCCCTAACCAGCTATGAAGTTCACAAGTCTTAAAATTGCCAAGTTTAAAGACCCCTGCCATACACTGTTACATCTTCAGACTGTAGATTTCTGAAAGTTGAAGCCTATACATCTTAAAGTTGCCAAGTTTGAAGAACTGTCAGGCTCCAGAAATCAAGAAAGACACACATTGAGGTTCTTCTAAGAAGTTGCTTTTATTGTTCCTCACGAATAGAAAATAAATCTTGCCAAACTAAAGCGGACTACTTGCACCATTAAACATATACTCTTGAGAAGTTCTAGTGGGGAGCTTCTTAACTCTTTTTCCCACACAAACTATCTAAACTTCTCCATCTTTTGTTCTTCTGGAATGCATCCCCTCCTTCCTGGGAATCTGGATTACATTCCATCACAAACACTGATCTAGGTTTCTTGCATGGATCCAGGAAAAATTAGAATTAATCTGGAATTGTTAACTAGGACTCAGACCTTAAAAAAAATTCACTGCAATATCATTTGTTCTAGGCAAATGTTACAATGACTTGGGAACAAACTCAGTTGGATTCATGAGTGGTTTCTGCTATATGGGCATATCTGAGATTACAACAAAAAATCTTAGCTTGTTCCACAATGCACACATAGATTATTAAACTTATACCTCCATTCTCAGTGAAGAGATAAAACATTGAAAAGGTAGATGGAAAAAAAAACCCTCTTTGATATGCAGGTATTTTACTCAAGAACTCTTCAAATCACCCCAAATTGTTACACACTGAAGAATGTGTTTCTGCCCCAATTTTAATTTATTCTTCTACCATGGCAACTATAAAAGTCAATGCAAATTAGAGGGTGGGATTATCTGATTTACCTAGGGAAATGCAACTTAATTATATGAATGTATATTCTACTGTCTCTGCGCTGATTGTCATATATTATAAAACTGCCATTGTTTGTATAACTAGCGGTTCATCTAAGTTATAGTAATACTGTAGCTACGTTATATGTTGCGGGAGAAGATGGAACATGACAACTTGAATTAGATGGATATCTGCATCACAAATGTTTCTGTGTTTGATTATTTTTATTTCATCAGTTTATATTCTACAATTAATTCAACTTGAACACCAAATTTGTGAAAAAAAACCCTAAAGACTCATTTCCTTGAATCCAATCTATATCGTTGATCCTTGTTAAGTTGTGACATTACTACATCTAGAAAAAACAAAATACATTATATACTTCAATTTTAGGGTCATCAACCTCTTGTTCTAGTTGGTCTTAACCAGTTAGAATGGGCAAGACAAAGCCTTAACTACAAGTTTATGGAAAAGTGGAACTTGCCTCTATTTAAGTATTCAGTGCCACATGTAATAAGGATTTTGCATGCCTGGATGTGCATCTCAATTAGATTTGCAAAATGTTTGGAGAAGATAGTTTGCTCTCACAATTAGACATTAATTTTGCATTTACCATTCACATGGAAAGCATATCCTCACTTGCTACATTACATACCCTTTTTTGTGCCTCATTTGCTGCATGCAAATAAAAGAGTTCTATAGCCACCAGGAGAGGGAAACGTTTCAGCGGCATGTATGATTGTGGCTTTTTTTAAATTCATTTATTTCCTTTCTTTTTGGAGTAGTCCAGGCTCCTCATAAAGAGAGCAAGTGCACGACAAGCAAGTTGGATGGAACTGCCATTTTGGTTTTTCCATTAAAACGAAAAATGCTGGTATTGTTTTCAGTGCCCAGGATCTATCGTTGCCCAAATATTCTCTGGATGGAGCTCATATGACTGAGATGGAGTGAGAATTGTGTATTCTATATTAAACATAGATATTTTGACTCGTAGGAAGTGAAAGCTGACAACGATGTATTCTAGATAAAAGACACACATTTAGCCTAAGGGAGAAAAGGGAGAAAAAGAAAAGAAGAAAATATTTGCATTAAAATTGCATATATGCTTTATGTAAATATAGATACAGATAGGTGGGTTTGAAAGTAATTTATTAAATAGAACTAGACTTTAGGAAGACTATCAATCTTCTGTGTTCCTATTATGGGCTAAACACTGACAACCCTAGTTTTATTAAACAAGGCTTAAGGTTGGGCTGTCTTGCAAGGGGAGCTCTGACTTTTGCAAAATAGGGCATGTAGCACCGACCACATCAGTAACAAATCGGTTTGGATAATGCTTTGGGGTCTATTACTGCTCTAATTAAAAGGAACTGTAGCAATAAAAACTGCTAAAAGGCTCACATGCCCGAGTGAACTGTTTCACGAAGCAAACATCTTTCTCCTTGAGGAACAAAAATATTTCTGGCATAGCCCATCTACTATTTTTGTTCTGAGTGCTAACATGACAGATTGGCAAAATGTCACCAGTTTGTCTCCCTCCACTCTCAAACACCCTCCCCCACTTGTTCAGTTGCATAAGATGTTCCACTAAACAGTTATTTTCCAGCTCAGTTTTGTCATCTCGCTCATACATCCGTTCCATGAAAACCGGAATAGGATAGAATTATGAGACCTTCCATGGGAAGATCCATCAAGCTTCTTGAATTAGGGTGACTTAGGAATGGACAATAACATTATTCACATCCACCTGATAGTAATTGATACTTGGTACTGCTCTCAGAAATGACCAGCCCATCAGTTTCATACTTGGGAGAAGCCTCCCAGTTACGTGTCATGTCATGGTTAGGGAAGAAGTTTGCCTGTGAGGATGAAGCTGTTTTCTTCAGCAATTGATTGCCCTTTGTCAACATGAACTTGGGAGTTTTCTATGACAGTTAATTGTGCCATTTCTTTTCTTTCCTTTGCTATGGTTTAACAGATATCTGACCTTACACTTTTCAAGCTGGGAGCAGGACAGGGTTGGAATGCAAATATTTTTACTACCGGTTCTGTGGGCGTGGCAAGGTGGGAGTGGCTAGGTGGGCACAGCCATGTGACTGGGTGGGCGTGGCTTATTTTTTTTTGCAGCAAACCCTCCCTGCGCTCCTTTTTTTTTTTGCCTCCTGGGAACAAAAATGGCCTCCTAGGAGGCTTCTCTGAGGCCCAGGAGCAGGGGTGAGATTCAAATTTTTTAACAACCAGTTCTGTGGACGTGGCTTAGGTGGTGGGTGTGGCTTTGTGGTCATGTGACTGGGTGGACATGGCTTGGTGGTCATGTGACTGGCTGGGCTTGGCCAATTCAATATCACTCACATCGAGGCACGCATCTCCTTGCCTGGCCTCTCATGACTGTGGGGATGTTGCAACAGTCGTAAGTGTGAAAATGGTCATAAGTCACTTTTTTCAGTGCCATTGTAACTTTGAATGGTCACTCCACACAAGCAAAGTAGCAGCAAAGGAGGGGGGAAAACTCCCAAGACGTTCCTGAGACAGGAAGTCTAGTCCTGCCAAGAATGTAATAAGGGTTAATGGAGAGGCAGTTTCTGTAAGCAACCCCAGAATGTTTCCTTCCTGCCTTCCTTACAGGATTAGGCCAGTCATTTCTTCTAACAACTGGTTCTCCTAACTTCTTAGAATGTTAACAACCGGTTCTAGTGAATAGGTGCGAACCTGTAGAATCCCACCCCTGCCCAGGAGGCAAAAAACAGAACATGGGGGGGGGCATACAGCTCCCCCCTGCATGGCCCTTTTTGCCTCCTGGGCCTCTGGGAAGCCTCCTGGGCGAAGCAGAAAGACAGCGAGGGGGATCCCAGCATAGCTGATTGTTGGAACAGCTGATTGTCAGGAGGAAAAAGAAAGTAAGAAATACTGGTTCGGCTGAACCGTTTGTTTTTTTTAACTACCAGTTCAGCCGAATGGTAGCATTTTTTTACTACCGGTTCAGCCGAACCGGTAGAATACCACCACTGGAGCAGGATGACTCTTGGTTGTTTTTACAACTCTTCTCTGAGAAGACTGAGAAGAGTTTTTACAACTCTTCTCTGACTCTCTAGTTCTCAATCGAGTTCTCATACTATTCTCCCCTCCATTTCTCTCTCTTCATCTGGAAGGAATAGGACCTATCTCTTCTGACTCAGAACCACTTCCTCCCTTCCTCCATCTCCACGGCAATTATCTTTTCTTTCTTCCTGGTCAGAAGGAGGGCATTTTCTCCTCCTTCTTCAATCTTCTAGCGAGATGCCTGCAGTTTCAGAACTCCCTTCGGAGTGGTGCGGTATCTTTCATTCCAAGGCGCTAACAGATAATGGGGAATTTGATCTTTTGGTCTTCCCTCCTCTATCAAGTTCTTCCTGCCTCTTTTTAGAATCACAGGAGGCTGTAGAAGTTTTATTGGGTAACCAGACAGATGGCTTGGGTTTGTAAGGGGCATTGCAAATGGAAATCATGAAGTAGAGGAAGTAATTACACATCATTTGTTGCCTTCCAGGAGCATTCATTGTTCAGGAACCCTCTGTAATACATCAAATGCACAAGCCAGTGAGAGTTCAGAATATGTATCTGATACAGTATTCCTCCCCGTGCCCACAAGGTGCATACGGACAGAATAACTGGTTCTGATAATAATTTCCCATTTTAGCTTCTTTCGAATGAAAACATAGGAAAGGACTTTTGAGAAAATTTAGTCCCAACTAGCCGCTCATTGCAGGGTCCATTAATGGCCCTCAAGCATCTTTGAACATATATGGGGAAGGAGAATTTGCCATTTCAAGTGGCGTATTCTGTTGGTTAAAAGGTCAGTTTGGAAGTTCCAACTGGCGTCTATCCAGAACCCCCTTCCTTGCAAGTTTTAAGCCATTGATTCTGGCTCTGACCTGTGGAGCAACAGAGAATAAAGTTGTTCTCTTTTCTCTGTAAATCTCCTGACTGAATCACCTGTCCTAACTTTAACTCGGGGCATTGGACAGAAACTACTTTAGCAACTCTCTTGGATAAGTTTAGATGAAGTTGGATGAGAAGAATGTGAATCTTTCTTGTGTTACCAGATCTCCCAGCAGCATTTGATACTGTCAACCATTGTCTCCTTTTGGGTTGTCCACATGGGTTAGGACTGGTGGAGACTGTATTTGTGGTGGCTGCACTCCTTCCTAAGTGAATGAGCCCATCAGTGGCGATGGAAGCACAGAGATCAGGCCCTCAAGACATTGCAGTGTGGGTTGCTGTAGTAGGGCTTAGCCTTCAACTCTGTTTTATTTAATATCAACCTGGTGAGTTAATTTGTCAGTTTGAGGTGACATAGTAACCCTATATTGGTGGTACATAGTTATATGTCTCCAATCTGGGCCGAATAGGAAATGCGGGAGATGTTCTAATCTAGTGCTTGGAAGCTATCAGGGTCTGGATGGGGAGAAACAGGCTCAGGTACAACCCAGACAAGATGGAAAGATGGTAATTCAGAAACCTCTTGAGCTTGTAATTACACCAACTTTGGGGTTGTGCTCCTTCTCAAAGACCCATCAACTGGGAATCCACCTGGACTTGTATCTCCTACTGGAGGAGTGGAAGTCTTGGCCAAGAAGGCTTTTTTCCCCATCTTCAACCGGGTTGCCAGTTGTGGCCATTCTTAGAATGGAATAAAGACAATCATTCATGTTGTTGTCTCCACTTGGATGATTGTAATCTGTCTTTGAACATCACCCAGAAACTTCAGCTGTTGCAAAATATAGCTGAATAGCTTGTGCATAACCCATTACTGTTATGCCATACTGCTGCTGCTGCTGCTACTGGAGTTGCGTTGGTTACAAGTTTGTTGAGTGCAGTTCAAGGTGCTTGGTCATTACCAATAATGCCTTTACAACCTGTGTTTCCCACTTAGAGGAGTCCCACTGATGTTGATGTTGAGATAGTAGCACCATTTTCTTTAAAAATAGAAGCCTATGAGGAAATTCCTTGATGAGGTCTCCTTGCAATTTAATTAAGGTCTAAGAAAACAGGAAGGCTGCTGACTATTGGAGAGATTGTACAATTCACATAAACACATCAGTGGGAAGCTTAGAATTAATTGTGGATAAGAAGGAATTTCTGAACAAATCCTCTTTCACAAACTCAAATAAGAACTGTTGCAAAAAGTGTAGAAAATGTCTGTCTTTGGCATTGATTTGAAACACGTGAAATAGAAATTTTAAAGATCAGACTGAGTAATTGATGTAGAAAAGGAGGCCATGAACTATTTCTTTAAAAAAAATAGTCAGTTGGTGCCTCTAGAAATGTTGGATGTTTTAATATCTACAATTCTAGTGGCTAAGAATGTTGGGTGTTTGCTTTTTGCAAATTAAGTCCTTTCTTTCTGCCCTTCTGGATATATTACTCAGTCTAGGGGAAGGTGCTCTACCTCAAGAAAATACCTTTCTCTTTTGATGACACCTGTTTTGAATTTCTCATACAGACAAGCAAGTAGCCAAGTCATAAAAGTGATGAAATTCAATTCAAACCACTTGGAATGCTAAACTGTCCATTTCAAGATGGAAATATCCTTCTTGAGCATGAAACAGCTATTTCAAGCATGAAATGGGCCATTTCAACTATTTGGGGAGTATTTTGTGTTTCAAAATGTGTTTGCAGCTTGATATGGGATCTTTCAAATTCAAAACAGTTAGCATTCAAGATGTTTGCACCTCTCTTCTCAGTCTGTATATCACATGTTAAACAGAGTTATTTCACTTTTAGACAACTGAACAAAACTGTGATATTGAAGAACTCATAAAATAAGGTTATCTCTCAGTAGAATATTGCCATAAATATAAATCTTAAGAGTCTTACTATTAATCTCAGAAAGGAAGGGTTGGATGATGGAGAGCTTGCTGAGAATTCTGAATTTTGCTTTTATGGTACATTTGGAGGGTATCAGGTTACGAAAGACTGCATAAAACTGATCAGTAATCTCTGGAAATTTTGACTAAAACGTTGGAAACAGTGGCATACTATATAAATATGTTGTAATATTTCTTTTTAGAGTAGGAAAAATGATGAAAAACTATTGAAAGAGGTGGCTTGTAAAAGCTTAGGTATTTCTGTCTAATTAAACTAACTCATTAAAAAAAACAAATGTACACCACTTCCCCCAGGAAATAAACTGAATAAACTGAGAGTGTGGTAGATTTCTGCTCTGTTGTGATGGCTTTGCTCTCAAGTACAGTTTGTACACCATCAAAAAGCTGGTTCATGTAAACTTTGTGCCAACTAGAGTTAGATTTGGAAGCACATGTAGTACAAACAAGGAAAGAGGGAGGCCAAATGCAGTTGTGGGAAAGCAAATGCCGGTCTGTTGCAATTTAAATGACAGAAGGTGTTGTGTATTTGCTAATATATTCTATGTATTTCCATCACGTCTGAGCCAAAAACGGCTGCTTGTCTTTTCACTGGGCTATTTACCACCTGCACGCATGGGGTGCAGCCATTTTAACGATGGAAAAGTTCATACAAATCTTAAAAGTTTGCTCATCAAAGGGGTGGCATATTTCCTTGTGCTCCTGGGCTGGGATTTTTTCTTCTTCAAAGTTTCCTCCTTTTAAAAATATCGCCCTAAGGATGCAGAACCAGCACATTCTTACAGCATCCAGAATTACTTCTCTGCCTCACAGATGTTCCAGTGTTTAAATGAGTTTTGATTAGTTTCATCTGTTAAAGCAGGAGAAGATTTTGCTCCCCTGTCTATTTTTGTGCATCCTCAAGCCTTTAAAAATCATTTGAAAGGCACAGTGTATAAAAAGAAACTACCCCACAAAAAAAAAAAACCCACATGAAAACTAATTTAAACTGCATCCTGCTGAAATATAACTTTGGATTTTTCTTCAGTCAGCCCTGAGGATTGGCTGTCCTTACCATCATAAATTTCAGAGTGACCCTCTCCGCAGCACTAAGAAATAATTGAAATTTGCATTAAAGTCCTTCATTGTAGGACATGGGGATTTCCTGGTACCTCCTTTAACTATCTCTTCCTATGCAATAGTGGCAAATGTCTGTAGCTCAGATGTAGGATGAGAGTAATGGTTCATTCTCCGATCTTGTGGGTTCATTTCTGAACATTTCATTTCCAGGCTAGGTAACCTCTTCAACAGAGTTTAGGGCAGTGGTGGGATTCAAAAAAATGTACTACCGGTTCTGTAGGCATGGCTTGGTGGGCATGGTGTGGCTTGGTGGGCATGGCAGGGGAAGGATACCGTAAAATCTCCATTCCCTCCCCACTCCACTAACCTGCTTTCCAGCTCTTCTCCTGTGCAGAAAAGAAGACTCAGCTCATCAGCTGGGACTTGAGAGGTAGAGAGTACATGGGGCCAAGGCCAGTCAGAGGTGGTATTCTGAACTACTCAACATTTCCGCTACCAGTTCTCCAAGCTACTCAACATTTCTGCTACTGGTTCTCCAGAACTGGTCAGAACCTGCTGAATACCACCTCTGGTTTAGGGAATGTCGGTGTCGTTGGTATGTTTATAAGGGCTTCAGGCATGGGTGTGTCAAGTGAGGGTCTTGTGATGGGTCAACTGTGAGTCATCAGTGAGTTTTGTGATGGGCCTTCTGATAAGGAGATTACCTCAGGTCAGAGGTAGATGAAGCTACCTACCTTGTTAGGAGGTGAACTGTTGCTGGTGGGGAATTGTGTTAGTTGGTTGAGGGTAGCTCTGTCTCTGGATGGCTGATTTGGATTCTGAGGAGTTCATAGGCTGGTTGTAGATCAGCGTGTCTGTTGATGGAATTGCTTGTGCAGTGCTAGGCTTTGAGGAACTCACGAGCGTGGTAGGTGGTAACATGGCTGATCATTTTTGTGTTGCTCCAATCAAACCGGTGCTCTCTGGTGTTGTTATACTTTCCCTATTTATTCTTTACGTCTATGCTCCTTTCAGATCCAACAGCTGCAGAAGGACTTCTGAACTATGGATGCACGAGCTAAGGAACAGGGTTCTTGAAATTCTTCATTTGCTGTTTACATGGTAAGCTCCTTTTTCTATTTCTAAGAACTTCTTTAAAAAGAGCTAATCACAGCATGAATCCATCTCAAGGAAGAACAGCATTTGCTCATTTTCTGATCAGCATCACATGTCCATTACATTTGGGAACTGATCATTCAAAAGCATTATGTATCTTAGAGCTTCTCCTATTCCCTTCCAATATGGCTAAGCAGTTTTATCTCCCCTGCTTTGCTTTATGGAAGAGGTGGAATCCCTTGCCAGCCTCCCCTTTTTATCATAGATTGTGAAATATATCTCCCCTCGAGATTTGAGACAGGATAGCTAATATTTAGTAGCTGGTCATAATAACAAGCAATAACAAAAATATGTATTTGCTAAAGCTAAATGTTTTCCTTTAATTCTTTGATGGCTCTGATGCTGTTTAACACACATTTTACCTGCATTTGCTGTAACTATATAACTAAAGGCTGATTGAAGTACCTCATGCTTAAGCCTATCCAGTTAACAGGGGAAATCATCGTAGTTGTACATCTATAGAGTCATAAATCTCAGGGCATCTAATTCGATCTCTTGATACAAAGCATCCTTATTATAATAATTCTTATTATATCCTTATTATAAAACATCTTTATTATAAGAGTCTTGGTTGCATAGTGGTAAGAATGCAGTATTGCATTCTGCCAACTGCCAGCAGTTCAATTCTGAGCAGCTTAAGGTTGGCTCAGCGTTCCATTCTTCCAAGGTTGGTAAAATGAGGGCTCAGCTTGTTGGGGGCAATATGCTGACTCTGTAAAGTGCTTAGCAAGGGCCCTAAAGTACTGTGAAGCAGTATATAAATCTAGGGGCTATTGCTATTACTTTATTACCCAGGATTGATCCACAGCTACCCAGCCTCTGCTCAATACCAGATTTAGCATGGTAACTCCATAGCTGAGTCACCAAACCCACAGTTTATATGGAGAAGGATCGTAAGCTCCATCTTCAAGAATGACTCGAAAAACTTTCTCCTAGAATCTTGGAAAACCAATTCCAATCAATGGGTCGACAATAATGGCCCAGACGGATCTAAAGTCTGCTTTTCCTGCTTTCTGGGATCAAATGGAAAGTGCTGCAGGAAATGCTGACTAATCTTTCAATAAACCCCACTTTTTTTCCCAGGAAATTGAACCCCTTGGTTTGAGCTCTGTCTTTTGGAACAAGAAAAAGCAGATCTGCTCATTAAATTGGAAGTTTGCTATCCTGTTTCCTTTCACCTTTAAATTGTCTCTTTTAAAGGCTAAACAAGAAAGGGTGGGGGAGAAGGCAGCTGTAATATTGAAATGGTAGAGCCAGCAGGGGAACTGTGTGATGAAAGTATTTTGCAGAGGTTGGTTGGTTGCTGGGTGCCATCTAACAATTCAAGTTTGAAGGAGAGTACGAACATATTTTATACTCTGTTATTTATCTTAATAAACATTTTAAAAATATTTTATAATATTATAAGATAGATAGATAGATAGATAGATAGATATAGATATAGATATAGATATAGATATAGATATAGATATAGATAGATATATAGATATAGAAAGAGAGAGAGAGAGAGAAAAGCTTAAATGGACTCCAGGGGATGGTAGAGGACAGGAAGGCCTAGAGGAATGTTGTCCGTGGGATTGATTGCGATGGATCTATACAACTTCGCAACTAACAACAACAAAATTTATCTTCTGCCTGTCTTCTGCTTTTGTCTGACTCAACCAGCTAATCACCTTAATCCTTTTTACTAGTGCCCAGTTAACAGAAAACCATCATATCGAATTGCAGTCTAAATATTTGCTACATTCTTCTTGATGTAAATCCATATAAATTCATCCATATCCAACATACCATCGATGCTTTGTTGCAAAAAAACCCAAACCCTGACAACAGTCCCCTATTCCAAACAGTCCAAACATTCCCTCCCCCTCATTGGAGCAAAACAGCAAAACACATCCAATGGTTTTTAAATATTCTCATGAGCGTTCATTTTCTCTTTTTCCTAGGAAAATGGTGTTATGTTTTTACACACTGCTTTCCTACTAGCCATCCAAAAATGCTAAAACTGTTTTCTCCCTTTTTCGAATCGAAAGGAGATGGTAGAATGAAGGCTTGGCAAAAGCTAAACCCAGACACCAGTAGAAAATCAATTACACCTGATTTTTAAACAAAAGTGGTGTAAAGTATGCTGGAAGAAAACTATGGTATTTGCTGTGGCACTCTAAGAAAAGCACACATGGATTCTTTTCTGTCCATGATGCTTATTCAGCATGAAATTTTAGAGAGATCAAATGTGCTGTGCAGTTTACTTATGTACTAGCATAGTCTTCTTCTTTTTATATTTGTAGGGCTCCTTAGCCCTTTATCCAGTTAAGTGTATTTGCTTGTCTCCTGAACTCCCGGTGTAAATGGTTCCTATCAGATGTATAGGAGATCTAATTCTCCTTTCCCCATCACAAACTTTCTATGTGTATCATCTGGGATTGAGAGTGTGATGTAGTCTCATAAAATTATTTTTCTTGTTTGGACCATTTTCACAGTATTACTTCCTTCAGCTTTCCCCTGACATTAGGGTTATCCCTGGGCTGGATGTTCAGGTAGGGATGGAAGTTAGGTTGTATGAATTGGGATTTCCTCATTATTTGTATACATGAGATTTTCCTGGGGATCTTTTCATTGTAAGTATAGGTAGCAGAAAAAAAAGCCTGTTCTGCATATGGCATTGAGGTGGAGTGCTTGGCAAATCCTACTCTTTTAATGTTTGCAACTATAACAAATAGCTACAGTCATAGCTAAGATAAGCATTTGAAGGAGTACATTATCTAAGTTCATCTACCAGAACGAATAAACTTTTAAATTGCTATAAGAATCCATTCTTTTTTTATCCAGAAAAGAATAATATCCTTGCTTATTTAATCAACCACTACACAGGCCAATCACTACAGCCACAAAACCAGTCTCCCTTGTTTTCTTGTTTTAAGTAGGTAATGGAATGAGATATACAAACCAGTATCACAGGCTTGGATTCCAAATTTGTCATGCTTAAAGAAGGTCATTTATCTTTTGGATTAAGCCATTATGTAATTGGTTAGTGATTTAGATACACAATCGCACTTGGTATTTGAGGAAATGTTCACTCGGCTTAGTCAACAAGTCACTGTTTTAATCACATAGTAGGATTTGTGAAATCAAGCGTGCATGATCCCCTGCTACCTAAACCATTTAAAACTTAAGAATGTTTACTGTAACCAGCAAATTTCAACAGGTCTGTATCTCAGAATTAGTTTATAGATTGTGTGTAGAGATTTACTTCTCTCCTGTCATATTCTCATCATATGCTAAATAAATAATTAGTTTATGGACTTGGTTTCTAGAAAAATCAGCCCCAAAGGATCCTGAAGCAGTTAGTGAATATCTATAAGTCTTTGTCATCACATTTACAATCTAAACATACAGTATAAGGTATTACTGTACAACAGTATTATGAACACAAGGTAGCATGATAGAACGGCAAGGCAAAGTTATGGAAGCTTTCCACACCCAGCAGAGATATTATAATTTTTCTGCTAGAATTTCTCTGCTTCTCTTCCTGTCTTCTGCAACTTGATGAATAAGACGGAACACTAACCAGGAAAGCCCAATTTAAACCCAAGTATACTGGCATAAGTGATGCAAGGTTTACATTTCACATTTACCAACTTCAAATTATATCACCTGGATTATGCAGTTCAGAGTACGGGCTAAGGAAGATGTTTCAAAACCCATAAATGCGTACACATCACTGTAGTCCTTTTCACAGGAAGCATTCCTATGTAAAGTGTAGAAAGTGAATAAATAAAAGAAATTAAAGGCAGGATAGAAACAATCTAACTTGGCTTATTAAGACAGTATTTTAAAATATGAAAGGTTTTATATTATTTTTGATTATGCGACTAGTCTTATCTTTTCTCTGGCGATTCATGGTAGCATACCTAAAAGTCTCTGGTAATTCTAGCTTCCTAACAACATTTCTGTGAGGTAGATTGAGCTGACGGTTTGACTTTGGCACCGTTTGAAAGACTCGGCATGTGCTTCTGATATGACAGGCCTGCTTATGTTTCATTAAGCCATTTCCTAACCTTCCTATGAGGGAAATGAAGGAGTCATTTGTTAACTTAACTCCCTTTACTTTTCAGATGTCAAATGACATTTAGAGACTGTGTGTGGTTTCATTGGGGGAAAGGCCAATGACAATAAAAAATGTGAACTGCAGTGATTTTCTTTTTAATTCTCAGTGGCTACGGTATAATATCCAAGCTACCTTCGGCATTGAACAGTCACTGAACAATTTCAACTCATAAAATGTGGCTATTATGCAAGGCAAGATACATCCTCAAATTGAATTTCGGGAGAATAAACTATAAGTTCCATAATTGCTTGGGCAGGGATTCATAATCATCAAACCAGCCCTGAAGTATCAGTTTGCTAGCTAACCAGAATTTCATATAGACCATCCATCCAGTTGGATCAAGGGACAAAGATTACAGGCAGGTTATAGGACTCTATTTATGGGTTTCCTCCCCCAAATGACTGTTTAAATAAGGACAATATAGAAGCACAAACTTGCACTTTTACACCTCATAATACCATTGTTCAATGAAAATATCATTTATTTTTTGTCTTTTAAATACCCCAGTCAGTGAAAGTACAGTCATGAAACATTAGAACTAGGGTGTTTGGTGCAGCAGTTTAGAATTATGACTATTTCCTGTGGAAATTGCTTTCATCTTTATCCCATTCCACCTTCTCCAGAAAACACTTCTGAAAGGATAACAGTGCTTTGGAGTCTAAAGCTATGTAATCAATTTGCTGAAGTTTTCAATGAACTTTTCAGTGGTATTGTTTCTTCCTCATACCCTGTCATGGATTGTAAAGTTATAGGTCAGAGGTCCCCAAACTTGGCAACTTTAAGACTTGTGGACTTC
>NW_020769355.1:1968249-2017150 GCF_900518735.1 Pseudonaja textilis
TGGCTGTGGAATTCTGGGAGTTGAAGTCCACAAGTCTTAAAGTTGCCAAGTTTGGGGATCTCTGTTATAGGTAATAGAAAGGAGTGTGCAAAAGTAGCTACTTCAGGTGTTTTAAATTCAAGAGAAAACCTCACTTGCTCCATTTTTTTTTTTAGCGAATTCAAAACAAATCCTGGCCTCAGAATAAAACAAACAATGGTGTTTTGAGTGCTCAGGCTATTGCAAGTTGTCTGCCATTTTTAAAAATCATGACTGGGTGTTGTTTTGTTTTGTTCCTCAATGTTTCTAGCTTTGCAGTACAGGTAGACTTCGACTTAACAATCACAAGTGAGCCCAAAGGTTTCATGGCTCAATTGTGGTTGTTAAGTGTGTCTTGCTCCATTTATGACCTTATTTGCCACAGTTGTTAAGTGACTCTCTACAGTTGCTAAGTGAATCATGTGGGGTTGTTAATTGACTCTGGCTTCCAGCATTGATTTTATTTGCCTGAAGATGGCTGGGATGGTCATAAATGGCGATCACATGACTCCAGGACAGTGCAGAGGTGATAAATACCTGCCAGTTGCCAAGCGCTCAAATTTTGATCATGTGACCAACCACGGGGATGCTGCAATCGTTGTAAGTGTGAAAACTGATCATAAATCACTTTTCTCAGCGCTTTTGTAAGTTTGAATGGTCACTAAATGAATGGGTGTAAGTCAAGGACTACCTTTATGGCAGAAAGGAACCAGTCCTATTTTGGCTACTGTTGGCTGAGGTATTGGGGAAGGCTAAAAGAGCAGAAAACAGCAGGTGTTTTTTTTGGAAGCTTATGCTTGGAGGGAGATATTTCTGATGCTAGGTCCCAGGCAGTCCAATATGGATCAAACAAAATGCCACATCTTACCTTGAGAGGCAAATTCTTGATGAAGGACCAAGCATAAGCAATGCTGAAGATACCTCACACTTGCTCGCCTATTTGATAGATAAACATGCTACTTTAAAAATATAATTTTGCGGAATCCAACCTGAGTTGGTCACCAGGACCAAAGATTTATTCTTCTACATTTTCAAGCTTATACTAGAGATCATCATCACGGATCTTCTCTCTCTCTCTCTCTTTTTCCTCTCTCCCTGGGGATGGGCTCCCCACTGTGTTCCAGCACTAATGATGTTACCTATTGGGGTATTGAAATGTTTGCAAGAATACCACCAAGCTCAGAGAGCACCAAGGACCCCATAATTTAACCCAGAACCTCAAGTAATTGGCTTCTATATAGGTAAACTGAATAAGCTCAGGTTTTACTAGAGAGAGTAATGATAAAAATTGTACCCACAATCCAGTCCAGAGGTCAAGCCATACACAATTCTGTAGGAGGGTTGAGTATTGTCAGGTCTAGGTGGATATGAAAGTTTCCTGATAATCAAATAAGGCTCGGTGTTGAGTTATCTGTCATAAAAGTTATTCTAGCACTGAACAATCACAAGTGTTCCAAAAATTCCTCTACTCGGGATCAAGAGCATATTTCCGAATTAACTATGCCTCTTTTTTTGACACCACACCTATAGTTTTTGTAGTCTTGAGAACTATGCAATTGAGTTTCCATGCCTGGTGTCCATGGTCACAGTCTATGGGCATAGCATCTGGAGTTGAGAGACTTCGTTCTTCCATGAGGGATGCTACTGCCTGGTTCTCCAGAAATACGCTAGGAACCCCCTTCCATTTCTGGTCCTCTAAGGTCATGACAATCACCTGAAACTGGCTGGAGGGCCGTTTAGACCTCCAATGAGAACATTGATCAAGGCGCCTTCTCCCCCTCCGCCACCCCGAGCTACGCATCTGCAGATGGATCTGAGATGAGATGTGTAGGATTATGCTGTCAACGCCTTTAATTTCCCAGGAGGTTTTGAAATAAAACTTTACCAAAAGCTGGCCCATGTTCAACATCCATCAGAATCATACAAAAACTAAGTGACATTTCAGAAAAACTAGTAGGCCTTCAGCAACTAATAAACCAGCTGGAGAGTTGGATTTGTCATCCCTGAAAAGTGTGCTGTGTTGGTTTGTGTTCTATTGTTTTCAAGAGAGCATTTTTTTAAAGTTGTAAAAGGCAGACAGAAGGACCTGCCTACGGGCCCTTTGTTTGCTATCCAAAAGCCGTCTGTCATGAAGGATCAGTAAGGCATTTTGTGAGTGTTTTGAAATGGTCACAAGCAGGATGCCTTTGTTCAATTTTTAAAAGAAAACAAAACTCCCATGCTATTTTTTTTTCCAGCATGCTGAGAATATAACAGAAATGTATTATGCAGATTAACATTGTTGTAAATATCAAAATGTAAATAATGTCATTATTTTGGATTCTAATTGTGTGTTTACTGTACAACATACCTAAAAGTCTAATTAGATATAGGAAAGAATTGCTCCCTTATATACAATATCATACAGCAATGCAAACAAAGAAACTTAGAATAAGTGTTTGAAGAAAAAGAAAAACTTTTAAATTACAGCAAGAAAAATGAATAATATGGAAAAGGGTTAGAATGAATAAAATCAAGAGAGTGAAGAACTTAAAGTGCAAACTCAGTGGAAGAAATGCCATCAAGGCAATTAACACCTAGGCAATTCCAGATACACAGCTGGAGTAGTGGACTGGACTTTAGCAGAACTAAAAGTAATGGGTAGAAAGACCAGAAAAATATGAATCATGCCCTTCATCCCTGGAACAATGTTGACATATTCTACTTACCAAGGAAATACGACCTACCCCAAAAGTAAGTCCTAGCTTGATTTTTACATGTGTGCCCAATATAAGCCCTACCCCTAAAATAAGCCCTAATAAAGACCCCACCCACTCCAGAGTGCACAGGTAAAAATTAAGCTAGGATGGGAATTGGGGGGTGCGGGGTAGAGCTGCCCTACTACTTAACCTTTGGACAGTTGTAGCCAGGTCTTGCACACGTCAACAAAGCCTTGCCAGCCGCAGAAGTAGAAGTTCTTGAAGGCCTCTGACAGCGAAAAGAAGACTGGGGGCAACGTGCACAAGTGAGGTTAGTCAGTGGATGGATGACTTCCCCTGAAAATAAGACCTGGTGCCTTTTTCTGTGGCAAAAAATATAAGACAGGATCTTATTTTCGGGAAAACACGGTATGAGAACAACATATTAACGATAGTTTGGTACTATTCTTTGAACTTTGTTTTCAGTTTTTGTTTTCTTTCTCTGTCTTTTGAAATAAGGAAGTTTTCCAAGGGTGTGATTTTTCCCCCCCAAACACAATTTAATAGGAGGGCAGGGTTGGGGGTTAAAGCAGATGAATAATGATGAAGACCAGAATTTGGGGAGGGAATCCCACTCCCTTTTTAAAAACCTTCTTGTAAGTCCATTCTTTGGTTTACTTTCATGATATTCCCATCTCCAAATTATAAGAAAAGATGTCACGGAATTTCAGCCAAATGCAGTTTGAGGTGGCATTGGGAAGCTGCAGAAACAGGCTTACCGCTGGCAGGTTATTAGTGCCCAAGTTCAAAAATATAAGAAATATTTACTTTCGAGGAAACCGGAAAGTATCACTATGGTCATAGTGCTAGGAGATTTTATCCTTGTAGTATTTTATGGTAGAAAAAGATGAAAACAGACTAGACTTAGACAATTGTAAGATTGCAAAGCACAATATAGTTCACAAGCTTGGCTACATTATTTCTGCTTCTTTTTGAATGGGGGCACAGTAGGGGTAGTCCTTGACCTACAGCCATTAGCTTAGCAACCAAAGTTACAACAGCACTGAAAAAAGTGACTTATGCTTGGACCTCCCACTTAACACATCCCCAGGGTCAAAAAATTCAGGTGTTTGGCAACCTGCAAGTATTTGCGGTAGTTGCAGTGTCCTGGGTCATTTGATGATCATTTGCAACTTTTCCAGCCGATTTCTGACAAAGTAAATGGGAGAAGCCAGATTTGCTTAACAACTGAGTGATTCACTTAACAACTTCAGTGGTTCACTGTACTATAGCAAAAAGAAACACGATCAATTTGGCGCAACTCAACAGCCGCCTTGCTAGCAGCTGAAATTCTGGTCCCAATTGTGATTGTAAGTCGAAGACTACCTATAATGCAAGGCCTTTCTAAGAGTTATGGACAGAAAAGTCTACCAAGCAACCTTTCAAACATCAACGCAAACACATACATACACACGTGGATTTTTATAATGTTACTCTTAACATGGCTTTAAATTTAAAGTAGTGTTTTAATTGTATGAAATGAAAGAGAATATGAGAAATCAGGAACAAGATTAGATGTGAACTTAAGCTCCATCCCAAGATCTTTTCTCTCTGTTATTCCAAAAGTTTCTGCAGCATGGGTGAGTTCCACTATTTTATCACTTCCAATTTAAAGCACTGTTTAAACATATTTGGGGACTGCTAAATTTCTATGGAGATTCTCAGTCATCCAGGTCATGATCATCCAGGGATGGAATCAAGACCACATGAAGTGTCAATGCCATTTTATAAAGCCTTGATAAGGCCACACTTGGAATACTGCATCCAGTTTTGGGCGCCACGATGTAAAAAAGATGTTGAGACTCTAGAAAGAGTACAGAGAAGAGCAACAAAGATGATGAAGGGATTGGAGGGTAAAACATTTAAAGAACAGTTGCTGGAATTGGGTATGCCTAGTCTAATGAAAAGAAGGACTAGGGGAGACATAATAGCAGTGTTCCAATATTTCAGGGGCTGCCATAAAGAAGAGGGAGTCAAGCTATTCTCCAGAGCACCTGAGATCAGGACAAGAAGCCATGGGTGGAAACTAATCAAGGAGAGAAGCAACCTAGAACTAAGTTGAAATTTCCTGATGGTTAGAACAATTAATCAGTGGAACAACTTGCCTCCAGAAGTTGTAAATGATTGTCCCAAAGGTTATTTTTCAAGAGACAGCTGGACTTTCTGGTCTTTGTTTGAAGACATTTCGCTTCTCATCCAAGAAGATTTTTCAGCTCTGGATTGTTTTATTTAAAATATCATTTCTTATGCACAAATATGTACTGTCTGTTTATTGGTTTTTATTAAAAATGTTCTTTTCACTTGACTTTTGCATAGGCCGTGCCTTTTACCATTTTTGGCCTTCACCTTCTCATCTACTTAAAGGAAGAATAAGATCAGCTAGTGATCTCTAGCCAGCAATTGGAAGAAGGGGTGGAATCACCCCACCAGGAAGGTGGCAATTATCTTTAATATGGCTGCATAGCACTTCAGCACTGGCTCCAGTGATGTGGCTCCTGTAAAGAGTTGTAGGGGAATGTTACATTGGCACTCCTATGTGCTTTATGAAATCAGAAGACTGCACAACCCCAGCCTTTAACAAAAGATGGCTGGCAGTGGTGACAGTTTACAAGATTTGGGGAATTTGAGCAAAGTTGGGTCTGGTGGATATACAGGAGCAGATCACAGAGAAGTGTTCAAAGACACGTATACACGCTAATGCATATATATTCTGAGAAATGGGCAGGGGGAGTTTTGAACCATTTAGTTCACACAGTAAAACATGTCAAAATGGTGGTTTTGTTTGTGCTTTAGGGTGCTTTATGAATTAAAAGCCTTTATGGACTTGTCTCTGTGGTTTATAGTTTACTGTGTTGAATGAACATTACTTTTTTGTTTATTCAATAAATGACCGAAAAGCAAATATGGTTTTAATACAGCATATGAATGAGCCTAGTCAGTCTAAGACATTTAAAAGTGCTGGTATCCAAATATGTGAGGAAACTAGAGGCATTTATGGGCTGTGTATGTAAAGTCAAGAAGTCAGCGACAACGTGTGATCAAAGCCCTTTCTATTTTTTTACATGTACTGCATGTAATACATTAATCATATCGATGTGGCCACCATTTTGTCTTTTTATTTCACCTGCAGAAATTCTTGGTTGTCCGATCTTACATCAACTTTACAGAAAAATCTCAGTTAGTTGTTTAATGTTGTTTTCTTTTCTCTTTGTTCTCTTTGAGCATGAGCTATATAATCTGTTTTGGATTAAATCATGAAACCCAGCTGTAGTGTTACTGTACTGCCACCATGCCTTTTTTTCCTCCTTTTTCTGAGAGACCAGATGAAAGAAATAATCTATTCACCCTGCCTGTTTCCTACTGTGCCTCTGTCAATCACTGTCAAAAGAAAGAGTACCCTGGGATGTGCCTTAATTACCATGATCAAAGAGCAGAGGGGGAAGGAAATCCTTGATTACTTTTTCCAGGAGCTGCCTTCAGTTCTTCTGTTGCTGAGGAGATATAGAGGTGCTGCAGGATTAGCAAAAAAAAAAAAAAAAAGGACAGCACTAACAGAGTTTGCAGCTTTTATTTACATTCATGAACAACTTAACCCAATTTTGTGTGACTTTGTACTTTTATTAGTATCTCAATTTTAATTGATTTTGAATATAATTTTATTAGGAATCTTGATTACACTAGTAAAAATGAATATAAACTAACTTTAGAGGAAGAGAATAAAAAGGAAATAAAGAAAATAAAGAATATAATAAGCAAACCAATACATAAAGAAGTGACCTCCAGCCTTCATCACAACAAATATAAACAAATTTAGTAACATTTCATCTCCTGAAAGGTTATAAACTGTCAGCCTCCCAGGTAAACTTCCCACTCCCAGTAGCTTCAGGCAGTCAATCGCAGAGGATGTTGGATGTTGTAGTTAGGCAATAAATGATGGCCCACATGTTATTCGCTCCTGCAATATACTCCTGTCTCTGTTGATTATATTAGCTTTTCAAGGATAATTCTCCTTCCTTTCCCAAAATTAATGAGTAGAGGGGCTGCTGAATAATTGAGATATGATACTGCATCCAAAAGGATACTAATGGCTTTTCTGAGTCAGAGATAAACCAAATAATAAAATGTTCAGAATACACCATCTAAATCAACCACAGAAAGTGCAGACAAAAAGCACATTGGCTTTGTCTACTGTGAACTATTATGATATTTTGCTTAAAAAAATATTTTTTCTAAATAATTTAAAATGGAAAAATCAGCCATGGGCTTTGATTATTTTTGTTCCAGCTTACTTAAGTAACCATAGGCACCTAGAAAATCATGTTGTCCCTCTTTCTGAAATAAGCTTTTTCCATAGAGCTGTCTCGAGTGTCCAGGTTGGGAGGAGCTCCAGTCTCGGCTCTCACAGGCTGAGCTTGAGATTCAGGCACGCCTCTCACCATCACATGGTCCTCCGGGCGCGCCCCAGTTTTTTGCTCAGCCTCGTGGCAGTCAGGCTGGTTTTCCTTTTGCTCCTGGTCGTTCTAGCACCTCGTGTTTTCTTTTTTTTTTTTTTGATCAACTTGGACTCTCAGACAGCGCAGGAAACTGAGGTTTGAGCTCCCTAGGGAGCCTTTTTCTTCTAAGGGGAATTGTTTCACTATCCTTTTAAGGGAGAATCCAGAGCTTCGAGCGCTGCCCCCCCCCTCCGATTGCTGCCTTTTCGCTCCGTGCGAAGCTGCATCGTTTCTTTCCTGCCTGGTTTTGTTCTTTGGCCGTTTCCCCCCCACGAACGCCCTCTAACCCAGGGAGATGCTTCCCTGCCTCTCCCAGGTACTTCTTTGTGGCCTCCGGGCCTTTTTAACTTCTCCTGGGTGATAGCCGCCGCTGGGGATTGCCTCGTCATTGCGCCCTCCATTTTGGGCTCCCTGTGGTGTCAGCCATCTTGGGAGTGGCAGGAGTCGCCGCCATCTTGTGTGTGGCCGCATGGCCGGGCGCCATTTTTCAGAGGCCTATAACAGGGTTTTTCTTAATGTTTTATAGGCAGACTCCGGACTGCCTATATCCTTGCCTGTTTGTGCTTAGTTTCTATCAGGCTAACCAGGGTTAGTTGGCTCTGTAGCCCTTCCCCCAGCAGGCGAGTTAGCAGCTCTGCCATCCCCCTTCCCCGGTCCGTCCGGCAGGGGTAGCTGCCTGGCGTTCAACTTTTGGCTAATTGGCTTCTGGGCTAGGCCCTGCTGTGCAACAGCCTCCTATTTTAAATACAAAAAAATTTTTTTGATCAAAAGGGGGGTGCGAAACGTGCTCTAGGATCCCCGGCCTCTACGTAGGCCGCATCCAAACGTGCAACTGTCCGAGGACCCATGATGGCACTTTACTTTAAAATTTTTGGTTGGTAGCCCCAGGGACGCCTGCCACTGCTCGAGGCCTACCTGCAGGCCGCATTGTGTTTGATTCCTGGGCAGATCCTTGGAATGTCCAAATCCCTGCTGGTACCTTGCAATCCTGCCTTGGTACTCCTCTAGATATAGGAGTCTACTGGCTACACAGTCTCTCCCCAGCAAGGGAGGTAGCAGCTCCGCCATCCCCCTTCCCCGGTCCGCCCGGCAGGGGCGGTTTTTTGGCGTCCATCTTTGGCAATTGGCTTCTGGGCTAGGCCCTACTTCTCAACAACGTGCAAAGCACCTCTGTTGCCCTTGACCTAGGGGGGTGCGAAACGAGTACTGGGTTTCCCGGCCCCTGCTTAGGCTGTGTCCAGCCTTGTTAATCACCTCACGTTAATCAAGAACTTTTCCTCCTTTCTCCTCTCCAGATGGCAGACGACAATGCATCTCGTGGCACTTCCCTGAAGGCCAAGGCTAAGTCTCACCACCTGCGCAAACAAGCACAGGAAACATCCAAAGCCTCTCAAAGGGATGCCCTTAGGCGACACAGGGCCCTTGAAAAGGAGATTGACAGACGCTCTAAGGAGTCAAGCTCTGTGCCTCTGGACCCTTCCAATCCCACTCCCTCTACCTCCACCCATCCTCCCTCCTCCCCTGCTTCTGCCTCTTCATCGCAGCCTGGACAGGCCCCTGAGGCCACCTTCCCCCCCGCTGCTGCAGGTCTGCGCCCGGAGGAGCCTCACCCACCCCCCACGGTGGAAATCCCCGAAAATCTCAAACGAGCGATGGAGCTGGCCATCCGGCACGGGATAGCACAACAGTTTCAGCAGCTGACCGGTCTGGCCCCTAGGCCTGAGGCCCCCGAGGCTCGAGGATCAGCAACTTCGCATGGTCAGGTAGCTCTCCACGGGGACTTGACCCTGCCCTTGGAGATGGAGGAGATGGAAGCCCAGGAACTCGGGGACCCTACCCTCTTTGGGGACGAGGAGGATCTCGAATTGGGGTCTGTCGTAGACAGTGAACTCCTCTTGGGAGCAAGCCCCCCAGAAGGGGACATGTCGGAGGACGAGGGCCTCTCTCCAGGCCAGCCCGCGTTTCTGGGGCTGTTTAAACCACATCTATTTAGGTCCCTCCTGTTCAAGGCCAGGAATACCTCGGGCCTGAACCCTCCCCCCCCACCCAACCCAGCGGCATCGGGGGTTCCTCCCGACTCCATTTTCTCCCAGCCTGTGGTGGAAACCGAAGTGATTCCTGTCCCACCCATATTCTCTGACATGGTCTCAAGGCAGCTAGCCTCCTCGGGGCCTCCTCCCCCTCCCAACGCCCAGGACAAGCGGTTTTTCAATCTTGAACCGCAGTTCTCTACCTTGCTCGATCCCCCCCCCTGTGGACGAGCCCGTAGTAGGTCTGGCCTCCCGCTCAACTCCCAGCGAGTCCCTCGAAGCTCTCCAGCCCGAGGACAAACGAGCTGAACTGGCCCTGCGCCGCGCTCATCTCTCTGATGCCTGGGCGGTCAGGGCCTCCACGGCCGCGTCTTTTTTCACCAGAACCTCCATCAAGTGGCTCCAGCAGCTCAAGCAGCACGTCCCCGCAGCTAATCTCAGAGCGCACCAGGATATTGCCAAGATCCTGGCCGCAGCCGAGTTCTCTGCAGACGCCACCTTCCAGGCTGCAAAATTCTCCACCAGGGCCATCTCGTCCCAGGTCACTGCCCGTCGCCTTCTCTGGCTCCGCCACTGGCAGGCGGACGTAAAAAACAAGGCTAAGCTAGCATCAGCCCCCATCTCTGGGGGGAAGCTATTTGGACCGGTTCTCGACCCATTCCTGGCCGAGACCCGCAACAAGCGCAAATATCTCCCTTCTCTTGCTAGGAGGTCTGATTTCAGAGGTTCCTCTCCCTCTTCTCGCCAAGGTTCTTCCCGCTCTTCCTCCTTCCCCAGGTACTACCAATCACCTCCCTACAGGCCTCCCGACCGATCGGAACCAGACAGGTCCGGAGGCACCTCGTCCAGGAAGCCCTCCCGGGGATCCGGGAGAGGTTCGTTCCGTCGTCCCCGATAATGCAGTCACCCCCAGGTGGCTGCCCCCACCCCAAAAAAAAAAAAAAAAAAAAAAGAAAGAAAGAAAGAAAGAAACAAATATAAAGACGAGGAGAAGGAGAGCAAGAAAGTCAATCCTCTTCAGGCTTCTCGCCTAGTCTGGCTCCACTCTGACACTTAACTCCTGCAAAATCTCTTTCTCTTCAGCCTTGCCCAAACTGTTGGGGAAGCCTAATCCTCATATCTGCCTTACCTCTCCATACCAAGACTCCCGGTAGACCATACGGCTCCCGGACGCAGGTTCATAGTCTGGAGCACCCTTGTCCTCCTCACCTTGCCCCAGGGCATCTGGCCGGCAACACATTTATCCCCACCCCATGTTAGCTGGGGTTCCTTCTCTGGGCCCCCGGCCCACAGCCTCATAATCCAGATACACGGACCCCTTGCCCTGGTCCTCACTACTACCCTTAGTTCCCTCTGGGGCGGTCCTCGGTCAGTTGGCTCTTGAGCAGGGCCGACCGCCTCGCTCTGGGCGGAACCAAACTTGGTCCCCACTAGCACAGGTCACAGTTTGGGAACTCCTTACGTCTCCCCTCCATCATTCTGACCTGGAGTTCTCTCAGGGGGGTTCCCAACAGGGTCTATCCCATAACACCCTAGGGCGTCCCATTGCCACCCTCGCAACGGTGACCCTCCGGTTATTGAGGGCGCCTCCCCTCACTCTGGCTAGGTCTTTTCAGGGGAACTTCCATCCTCGCCTCTGCCCGGGCTCCTCGTACCGGGTCCCTAACAAGGTTTTGGCCGCTCTACCTAGTCTCCTTGCCCCACGGTCTCAGTAAGCATCTGTGGCATCCCCGGCAGGGCTACCTTTAGACAGCCCCGTCTCCATCAGGCCCTCTCGTTGAGGCATTCCAACCTCCGAGGGGTTCTCCTGTTGGGCGTGCCCTCCAGCGGGTCATCAGGGTTCCAGGAGAGGTCCCATTCCAGACGGGAGCCCGCCCGCAGGACTAGCCAAGCTTTGGTATGTCCCAACCTGGACACTCGAGACAGCTCTATGGAAAAGGGGCGTTGGTTCTTGCCTGATACGCTTCTTTTCGTAGAGCTGTTGAGAGTGTCCAGCCCCACCCGTAGGCCGTCTGGTGGGAAACCCTGCTGTTCGACCGAGCAAACTAATATTTTTTTCCTGAGTAAGATGAGAACAGGACCTTCCTTCTCGTCTTCGCAAAACTGGGGCGCGCCCGGAGGACCATGTGATGGTGAGAGGCGTGCCTGAATCTCAAGCTCAGCCTGTGAGAGCCGAGACTGGAGCTCCTCCCAACCTGGACACTCTCAACAGCTCTACGAAAAGAAGCGTATCAGGCAAGAACCAACGCCCCTTCTCCTGTTTTGCTTTAATCCCATTTTAGGCTCTCTCTGTTTTATATACAGAGCATCAAAGATCTCTCTCTTTCTCTCTCTGTCAGAAGCCCTACTATGTGGCTTTTCAGGAAATTAAACTTGTGTTCCATCGCACAAACAGTTCGGTGTGAGCAGCTGCATTTCATAATAGTTCCTCCTCCAAATGCATTGGCTATCTGGAGAACAGCAGGCTGAGGTTCAGTTGGAATGCTGGATTAAAGCTTTTCTGATTGAGATTATCAAATATACAAATATGATTCAAGGACATCCAATGAATTTCTGCTGTGGGAGAATAGATTTTATCCAAGCCAACTGGAAATGAAAATGGGACAGTTTATCTCTGTAATCATAAGCTTACATTTCCCTCCTTTACTTGTAACTATATAGTTTGCCTATATTGTATTGGTCTGCATTTTCTGTGAGGGAGATGGAGAGCCAGTTTGGGGTATTGATCAAGGCACCAAGTTAAAAATCAAGGTACTATGAGTTCTAGACCCATTTTAGACACAAAACCAGCTGGGAGGGTTTGGGCCATTTATTATCTCTCAGCCCTAGAAAGAAGAAGGCAAAGACAAACCACTTCTGAAAATCTTGCCAAGAAAACTAAATTGTCCCTATAAATTACCAGTGGTCAAGCTTGACTTGAAAGAGACTTTTTATCATGGGGCATGTGGGCTACCCTAATACATTATATTTATGAAAAATCTATATTGGCTTTAAATATTGACAATTACCAAGAATAAGAAAGCTGCAATAATTACTGAGGAAAAATGGCATTACAAGATCTTGGTGGCTTATGGTTGAAAAAGAGAGCACTGAATGGCATAAGCAACCTCATGCTGTCTTTAAACTTCAGCCTGCCATCAGTCCGAGCTGATATAAGCAATGGTGACGATTGTAAGTGTTGCTGTCCAGAAATATCTGGAAGTCACCTCATGTTGATTATTATTAGCATAGAGATTACACTGTAGTTTTTTTTTTCCCACTCACAGTACGTGATGGATGAACTCACTGTACTCGATATTTCAAAAATAGTTGGTATAAACTGTTACTGCACCAAAACTCTTTGAGAAGCAATTTCAGCCATTTGGATATCCGAAACGTTTTAATGGTTTTGGACACTGCTTTCGACAATGTGTCACTGTTTGTTCACATTGCTTCACTGACTCTAAGTTATGTCAAAAGAACTTAAACAATGCTGTGTTCAGAAAGACCAAAACCACTGACTAGTCCAGTGTCCTTGGGCCAGATTGACGTGCAGAGGGAAATCTATGAACAGGACACAAGAGCAATTCATATTTATAATGGTTGCAGTGTCCCGGGGTCATGGGATCACCTTTTGTGTCCTTCTGACAAGCAAAATCAATGGAGATGCCAGATTCACTTAGCAACCATATTACTATCTTAACAACTGCGATAATTCCCGTAACAACTGTGGCAAAGAAAGGTCGTAAAATGGGGCAAAATACATTTAACAACTGTCTCACTTAGAATAGAAATTTGGAACTCAATTATGGTCCTAAGTCAGGACTATTTGTATATGCTGGGTGTCGGCAATCCACAGCTCCAGAGCCACATGCGCCTCTTTGGGCCCTCTGTTGCAGCTCCCTATTGGATGATCCCACCACTGGTTGGCCCCACACCTTATCCTTCCCTCCCAGTCACTCTTCACCTAAGAAGATAAGGGCAACAGCAGCAGATAGAGACTCGCTCCACATTCCAGAGCAGGAGCTAAGCACCCCTGTACTTGCCTCTTCTTCCGGCCCTTGTTGGTACTGCGTGCACCTCAGTTGCTTGGGGAGATGCATGACTTTCTTTCTGCCAGACACTGAAAGAGAGAGAGCAGGAGAAAGAGAGAGTGAGAGGAGAGAGAAAAAGAGAGAGAGAAGGAGAGAAAAAGAGAGCGAGATAAGGGATGCGTGTGTGTGTGAGAGAGAGAGAGAGAGAGAGAATACCGGGAGCCTCAAAACCTGGGTAGACATGCCATGTGATTGGATGGGAGTGCGTGATGTCGAATTGGCCACACCCACCCAGGTTTTGTGGCTCCTGGTGTTTTCTTTTCTGGGGGAAACAGGTCCAAATGGCTCCTTGTGTTTAAGATTACAGACCTCTGGTATATGTAATCGTTTTACAGATCACACATGCTTTGATGCAGAATTTCCCCACTTTCTCCACTGTTTCTAGATGCTTGTTTCTTAATAAGAAATGTATACAGTGTTTTTCTGTTCTTAGAGTCTTATCTAATACCCGCTAATCGTAGATCTCTATAATATAAACAGTGCAATAACACATGAGCCACTAATTCAATCTCACATGGACTGATACACCTCTTTCTCATTTTTAGTGCAATTTGCTGAAGTCAATATTCAATATTTGCTTTTCTGTTAAGAGATCTGGTTTACAGCTATCACAAGGGCTGAGCACTTGCCTTTGTTCTTGTGATGGAATCCTCCATATCCTAGGATTTTTTTATTAGAATCCTTAATCCCTTCAATATGGAAAATCTGGCACATATAAAGAAATGGCATTATCACTCTGCAAACTATAATATTTTTCTAGCATCTATGGATTACAATAATTTGTCTGCTATATATATTCAATTTTTCTGTTTGTATTGTGATTGTAATTGTTTTAAATTGATTTTGTGACAGATCATTGGCCAGAGTCACTTGTTTGAAGTGGGCAGCCATACAAACTGAACAAATAAATGTTTGAATAATAAATACCTGTCCAATGTCAAAAAACCTTTATGACTTTCTTGGACTCCTATTTTAAATTGCTTAGTATTTGTTAAATGGCACAGCATTTATTTCTCTATTGATACTATTCATGTTTATATTGATAAGGAAAATATTTAGAATAAAAAAATACTAAAAATGTTATTAACCCAAACAGTTTCAGCAAAGACATATTGCAGGATAATTTGGACATTTACAGGTTCTTTAAAATACCTGTGGCTAATAATTTGTCATTTGCCTATTAGAAAATTGTGAGATGCTGTGTTTAGTAGCAGAAGACTTATTTTTTACTGGGTTGACGGATGTTTTGTTTGAAATTTTTTATTAAGCTGAAATGGAAAATCTAATTATCAACTGCTGGTAATGAATTCTGGCTCCTAAAAATCTTTTGAATATTTCAAAAGCAAACCAAACAGAAACATTCACATAGCTTGTTACAACTTAACTTTCTTAGTCGGTATGTTCTCCTTCTACATTTGCTGGACTGCAATTCCCATTATTTAGACAGCTTGAGGACCATGAATGTTACAGTCGGATATCTTTGGAAAGAACCAGGATGGGGAAAATTTAACCATTAGGTACTGTTTCTTTAGATTCATCTGTACGAGATGACCAGGCTGAGCCTGAGGGAGGGGTCAAATGTGATGAGTTCCTTCGCAATCACAGAGCAAATCTGGCCCATCTTGAATTCAATTGAACTCTTCTTGACCGCCAAATTGTTTTGATCTTTAGTAGTTCAGATTCTTGTGGAGATTTTAAGCTTGCAATAAATCTTTATACCCATTTGAACTGCCAGGATCTTCTGATTTCTCTGATGTTTGACACATCAGTGGTATAAATTGATCCAGAGAAGAAAGAATCTATATGCTACTTTTAATTCTATCCAAGAGTTGATGGGATGGCTTTCTCCTGACAGTTTGTGATTTGCTCACATATGTGAAGATTATGAATATTGTAGTAGGCCATTCATAGCTAAACTTCTTTGAGAAAGGGTTAAAGAACCCTTCCCCCCCCTCTTCCCACGGCTGGCTGTCATAGGAATTGAACAAGGCCTGTCCATTGATGTTTTTGAACATGACTCCTAAACAAGAACTAATTCCTGCTTTGTTCTCAATTATTGTTCAATGCTCCCTCTTCCTACCATACTTTATTTAAACAAAATGGGGAAAGACAAATAGATCCAGCTTCTTCGTCTCCATCTTCTGAGTGTTCAGCCATAAATACAAAAATCGAATGTAGCTGATATGATGAGTTTTCATCACATAGATATAGTATTGCCATCCTATTTGGGGATAATTACAGATGAAAAACCTGGATGAGATGGTCCGTGTCTCCATGGGATCAGTATTTATCCAAGGACATAGAGAGTTTGCAACAGGGAAATGAATTTAGTGTAGCCAAGCATCCTACTTTACAGTGAGCAGTTCTTCATTTGATGGTTTCCTCTTTCTGAAGGGTTTCCTGGCAGATGATAAGGATGTACAAGCAGAAGCCATCTGTCCTAGACATATCTAACAGCAGGGTGAGCAGGCATCTGTCACAGCATTTCACACAATAGTGAATGTACACTATTAGTGCCTCTGTTTAGTTAGATTTTAAAATAGGTATCTATGTACATATACGTTAGCATACAGTCTATGCTTTATATACTACTTTACATCCACTCTTTTTGGAATGATACTTTACCCCCTTCTATTTTTGGCAATGGGATCAGAGCAGATTATACAGAATTTTAATGAGCAATAATTTCAGTGTTTGAGGTCCTAAACTTATCTAATAGATCTCTCGGATACATTGCTGAGATCTGAAGATGAAGCTTATGATTCCAAGCAAGCAAAATAATCATCATAAAGTAGCTGACGCTTAACCTGCTATATTTTTGTCCATGTGCCTAAAAAAACCTGGCAATATTTAACATGGAAAGTGAAGCGGTTAGTTAGATCTTATAGTAGATTCCTTGTGTGTACAGGAGTGAGTGGCTTCTTCGTAGTGTTGGCGTCTCACATCTTTTTGTATACCTTACCATTTTATAGTTTTAGGGTTAGATGACCAGCCCCAGTCTCATGGGGAAAGAGTTTTATGCAGCATGTAGATGAAATGTGGTGGGTTTTTTTTTTAAATTAAACCGTTGTATTGATATTTAGTACTAAAAAAAATCATACATACGAGACAGCACTAACATTTCATATTTTTAATAGAGTGCAGTGAATGCAGCCTATGAGGAAAGGGGGGAATGCTATTTTCTTCAGAATTCCACTTACTCTTGTTCTATTTCTTCTTCTACATAGCTTTCTGAGGATGTTGTTGTTATTGTCTTCCATCTATTACTCAGATTATAGTTGGTTTCATTAGGCTACTTTTTGTTTAGCATCCCTCCCTTAATGTTTTCTCTCCCGCCCCGTTTCTCCTGTTACTTCCTCTTTGGGTGTGGTTGTTGCCATTTTGACTGCAGAATTCAAGCAGTCGTCTGTGGAGATTGTCAATCGTCCAGATCAGTGGCCCCCAACCTTTTTTGTACCAGGGACCGGTTTCACGATTATTCATTCTTCCACGGACCAGTACCTGAGTAACGCGAGACTCCACCGCCATCGGGACGGCTCTTCGTTCAAAGCTGCCCCCCCCCTTCGACGAAACTAACGTGCGAGCATCCAAACGCCACTTTCCAACTGAAAACCCGGAAGCACTTTCCAACCGAAAACCCGGAAGCAACCGAAAACCCATAAGCGCCGTCGAAACAAGATGGTGGCGCCCAAGTTTTGTGGCCTGGTAAAAAATGATCCACGGACCAGTACCGGTCCGGGGACCGGTGGTTGCGGACCCCTGGTCCAGATCATGGGGTGTTTTTTGTTTTTTTCGAAAAGGCAACCGGACTGTCTTGGTTTTTTTTGTTTTTCTTTGAAAACATTTTGCTTCTCAATCCAAGAAACTTCTTCAGTTCTTGGTTGAGAAGCCAAACATTTTCAGAGAAAAAAAAAAAGCCAAGAAAGTCCAGTTGCTTTTTGGAAAAAAAAAAAACCTTTGGGGCAACTCAAGCCCTTGAGTTATTGGGGCTTCTCCTTGCAGGAGGGACCACAGCACATTTTGCACATGTATCCAGAACAGACAGCAAAAGTAGTTCCAATGAGGGAGAATATTTATCGCTCCGGGTTGAAATGAGGGGTCCTTGGTGCTCTCTGAGGTTGCTTGTTTTTCTTGACGACGTTTCATTACCCTAATTAGGTAACATCATCAATGCTAGTCATGGCCCTTTAGCAAAATTAGTTGTTATGGGGAAGGAAAACCCCAAAAGCCAGCATCAGGAGGACAGGAATTCCTAGTGTCATTTAGGTCTTTATGACATGTGTAAAACGCTCCCGTTAGTATTTGTTTTAAACATGTTCGAGCCCACTTTGACTTTTGCAACTGAATGCTTGGTGGGGCTTGGGGGAGTTCTGAGAAGGATATTGGGGAGACGTTTGTTCAGCTCTGCGACATTGCACTGAACGGTTGCAATTTGGTTTTCTTTTGCTTGGGCCTTCTATCAGTCCTAGCAGAAGAACTGCCTTAAAAAGCGAAATGCATGCTCTCAAAGAAGGGGCAAGTGAGAATAAATATTTCATGACATTTTCCGTATGAGAGGACCGCAAAAAGCAAAACTGTGCTGGCTGTCACTCGGGAAGTGATCAAGTGCACATTTGTATGTAGGCGTAATATAAACATCGGCATAATTAGCGAGAAAAGGGTGACCCATGACTGCAAGGAGGGTTTAGTCATTTCTGCTCTTCCAAATCGTAACCAGACTTCAAGCTCTTTTATATCACGGTGATTTTTTTTCCAAGCGCAGGGTATTGGTTATGCAAGTTGAAGACTGACTAATCTGCTCAAGTTTGCATCCAGAGGAAGACATATGTGTATTGCAATCCAGAGCAAATTCAGAAGCATGTCCTATGTTCAGCCAGATTTGATTCTAACTAAGCGTCCTGAGCATTGCAGACACTACCTATGCTCCACTGCTCTAGGATTGATCCCATTGTAATACAACAGTGCAGGACTGACTGACCCAAAGTGACCCATTGAGTTCTGTGCCTGAGTATGAAGTGGAACTTGGTCAGGGCATCTGCAGGAACCATCAACAGCACGATAATAGTGGACGCCTCTTTTTAACATCCATGTTATTTAGATGGGGCAGGGCTTCAGGTACCTGGTCATGCCACTTGGTGTTGTTTTGGATCTGTGATGGTGAACCTATGGCACGTGTGCCAGAAGTGACACGCAGAGCCACTTCTGCTGGCATGCAAGAGGTCACTTGGAAGAGTCCCACTGCGCATGAATGCACGCCACCTGACCCAACAGCTGATTGTTGCGTATCTGGCATGCATGCGCAGGGGGCGGGATGCATGCACACGTGCACAGAGACGTGCGGTGCATGCGGGGATCTCACACACATGCACAGAGACACATGGCACGCATGGGGGAAAATCACGCGCGCATGCGCAGAGATGCATGGCATGGGGGGATCATGCGTGCATGCGCAGGGGGCTTGGGGGGCTGTGCACATTGCTTCTGGGTGCCTACACGGGAGCACGAGCACTATTTTCAGCACAGGAGCCCAAAATGGTTAGCCACCACTGCTTTAAATGCTTCCGTCCCCAAACCTGGATCCCAAACCTAGTCCAACACCTTAACCACTATGCTAATTGTGCTACTGAGTATACAGTAGTTTTACTGGAAAGCATCTCTATCTAAATGAGTGAGGCTATGTTGACATTGCCTTCCTCTCCAGCTTTCAGCCTTTATTGCTCCTCATTTTCATCCCAGGGGTGGGATTCAAATTTTTTAACAACCGGTTCTGTGGGTGTGGCTAAGTTGGTGGGCATGGCTTGGTGGTCATGTAACTGGGTGGACATGGCTTGGTGGTCATGTTATTGGCTGGGTGTGGCCAACTCAATTTCACCCACATCGAGGCATGCATCTCCTCCCCTGGCCTCTCATGACTGTGGGGATGTTGCAACAGCCGTAAGTGTGAAAAATGGTCATAAGTCACTTTTTTCAGTGCCATTGTAACTTTGAATGGTCACTCCACACAAGCAAAATACCAGCAAAGGAGGGGAAAAAACTCCCGTTCTTGAGACAGGAAGTCTAATCCTGCCAAGAATGTAATAAGGGTTAACAGAGAGGCAGTTTCTGTAAGCAACACCAGAATGTTTCCTTCCTGCCTTCCTTACAGGATTAGGCCAGTAATTTCTTCTAACAACCGGTTCCCCGAACTGCTTAGAATGTTAACAACCAGTTCTAGCGAATAGGGGCGAACTGGTAGAATCCTACCCCTCATTCATCCATTTTCATTGTTGTGTCTTTCCATTTAATCATCATATAGAATATCTCAAATGACTTTTGTGTGGGAAAACAGGATGAGATCACTCTTCTTTGCGGTTCAGTAGATCTGACGGTAGGGGTAAATGAAGCCAATTTAAAATAGACAAATCCATTCATAATTTTCAAAAGCATCTCCCGGAATATATTTGCTTTTCATGCTACTCTTGCTTTCAATTGCTTATTCAAAAGGACCTACAAATTTGGCATAGTTCCAACTCATGCTATATTTAGTTATACTTTGTACAAGCTGTCCCTTATCGCTTTTGCTATCATATTAATAAGTTGATAACTTGGGAGTCAAAAATATCAGTGTATAGTAGTTTGCTTTCCCAAACAAATGCCCTCCAGATGTGTTGGAAGTTCATAAACCTGTCATTGGTATCCAGATTCACCAGGCTTAACATTTGTGGCAAGCTGATATATATATAGCAATGCTTTATCATCTTTATGAATTGCAACGCAAACGTATCTGCTTTGCAAGTCTTTGATTTATGTGCAGATTAAAATTTCATGTTTCAGAATTCTGCAAATCAAAAAGCAGAGCAGCATGCATTTGGCACCCATAACTTACGATGAAATACATTTTAAAGTAAATAAGTGAATTTTAATAAATAAAACCTAGACTTGGTGTTTTCCGTGAAGAAAAAAAAAACTTGTTCTAAAATTGTGCATTTCAGTATATGTGTCAATTTTTATACAAATGGTCTTAAAAAGTGCAGAGCCAGGACCCTAATATGGACTGGAAACAGATTGTTTGCTTTCCTTTGTAGGGATGTGATTAAGAAGTTGATGAGTGGCTGCTTTTCAGAGGCGTGATATCTAATTTGCTAGGATAGGCAGGAAAATAGCAGTTCTTTGCAGTGCTTCTTTTCCTTGGGCAATTAGTAGTGTGATGGGGTCCCTGCGGCTGGTGGACAACACAAGGCTTTCAATGTGAGCTTAGGGTGGAGGATAGCTCATTGACTCTCAATTTTTATGTATGCTAGAAAGCAACACAGCCCTTATCTTGCATTGTGTGTAAAGAGAAGGCTGGGAATTACAGAAAGGATGACTTATTTATTTGAAGCCCCATTTGTTTGGTCCTTAGTCGCGGAAGCCCTTTCTCAAGGGTGGGAAATAAGCTCAAGAAGGAAGAGCCTTTACTTAGAATATGGATTTGGAACAGCTTGTGGGAGGTGGGATATCTACAGCTAGTCCTTGCAACCGTTTGTTTAGCGGCTGTTCGGAGTTACAGCAGCGCTGGGGGGGAAAAATAACTCACGATCGGTTTTTACTCTTTTGACCATTGCAGCATCCCTACAGTCACATGATCAAAATTCAGGTGCTTGGCAACTGGCATGTATTTATGACAGTTGCACCGTCCTGGAGTCACGTGATCGTCATTTTGCAATCTTCCCAGCAGGCTTCCAATAAGCAAAGTGAAGGGGGGAGGGAAGCCAGATGCACTTCACGATGATTTGCTTAACGGTGGAAAAATAGGTCGTAAAACAGGGCAAAACTGTTCTGACCTAGGCTTTCCAAGATCATGAAGCAGACTCCTCGTCCCGATAAAACCCCTTTTATTTAGGTTTAAGTGAGTTCCTCTCCAGCAAAGTCCCAGCAAACAGTCCTTCATGAGATTTCACAACTACAGACCTTTATCAGGCTTGGAGAGTTGCCAGGCTGATATCTTCCAAGCCCCACGCTGTAGCAGCAATTACTTGGCAAGAAGTCAGGAACAGATCTTCACCCTAATGAATTGAACTCATTGTCTCCTGCAAACCCCACTCCCCTTTCGTTCCTCTTTATTCCCTATGGGAGGGGCCATTCACCGTCCACCTGAGCCTTTACTCCCGAGTCGACCCTTGTTCCTTAACTGTTCCCTTCTCCTGGCAGCTCTGCTTATGCGCACACTGGGAACAGGCTCCAGCTGTTCTTCTGCCCCACTGATGTCCGACTCCGAAGGCAGCTGATAACTGTCAGACAGTCCTGGCTCCATCTCTGCCTCTGATGCAGAGCCCTCTTCAGAGCCTTTCCCCAGGACTGGCCCATGCTCCTCCCCAACCTCCTCACTGTCCGAGTCACAACAAAAACTCATTTAACAACTGTCTTGCTTAGCAGTGGAGGTTTTGGGCTCAATTGTGATCGTCAGTCAAGGACCACCTGCATTCTCACGGATGTTTGGGAAGGTACTCGTTTCTCTGACCAGCTTTGCTTCTTTATTTTTTCCAGTCCCAGAAATGACCTATTTCTGACCAACTCTGTATTCTTTGAGATTGAAGCAAAGTACCTGCTACCTTTGGCTGGCCAATCCACCCTCCAGAAGGAGGAGCAGGTGGCTCCCATCTGCCTAGGGAGGCATCCTGGAGCCAGAGCAGCTTTTCTGCACTGAACAACAAGCTTCAGCTGTGTTCAGTGTGGGATGGAACAGGCCCTGCTCGCTTGGTGCCCTCTTCGTGCTAGTAGACATATAGCGACCTGTGGGATTTTCAGCATGTTGGATGCGTTGGACAAATGCTTCCCAAGTTATTAGACAATGGTACCACAATTGTCATTTGAATCAGTTGACCTCGCATGCTCGTTTGCCCTTATATTTCATCTCCTACTCGCGTTGTGAAGCCAAATGAGAAAAAGTTAATATGTACAGGTAGTCTTCAATCATTCATTTAGTGACAGTGGCATTGAAAAAGGGGACTTATGACCGTGTTTCACACTTAACAACCCTTGCAGCATCCCTGTGGTCACGTGATTAAAATTCAGAGGTGTGGCAACTGGCTCATATGTCCTGGGGTCATGTGATCCCCTTTGGCAACCTTCCGAAAAGCAAAATCAATGGGGAAGCCAGATTCACTTAAGCACCAAATGGAGCAAAACTCACTTAACCGTGTCTCACTTAGCAGTGGGAATTTGGGGCTCGGTTGTGGTTATCGGATAGTTATCAGTTGTGGTTATCAGATAGTTGAGGACTATCTGTAGTTCTCAAACATTTTGCATCCCTGTTCTGTTGACCACCCAGGTTTCTTCCTTTGAGTAGAATGAATTCTAAATGCCGTAAAATAACTCACTGACTTAGATTCACTAACACTGAGCATGAATAGAATAAGCCTTTAGATCAGGGGTTGCCAACCTTTTGGACCTCAGGGACCACCAAACTCATAATTTTAAATCCCGCGGGCCACTAATATGAATTTTGACTGACAGTGGCTTGCTGACGTTGGTGGGAAATTCAGTCCCATATTCCAGAGCTGCAGTAGTCACAGGACTGGTCCTTTGGTCATCCCGGAGCAGCTGCTCCTCCACCTGGGTGCACCAGCCTGCCATGGACTGGAGGAGCTGCTCTGGGATGACCAAAGAGCCAGTCCTGTGACTACTGTAGCTCTGGAATATGGGACCGACTTTCCCACCAATGTTAGCAAGCCATCCTGGGGCAGATTTCCCTCTCCCGCCATTGGTCTTACCTTCCAGTTCCAGCTCATGTGGCTCTACTCAAGGTTTGCGCTCGGCCGAAGGGTGGGGGCCAGTGGGTGGGTGGGGCATGTGGGTGGCACAGCCTTGTGTTCCCGCACAACCTGGATTAATTGCTTTGGGAGGAGTGCTTGGTGGGGGACATTTCTCTGCGGACCACCAAAATTTTCTCACAGACCACCAATGGTCCCCAGTCCACTGGTTGGCAACCACTGCTTTAGATCATCATCTTCTTTTAACGACCCCATAATCCCTTACATTTCAAATCTCTTAACCGGTTCTTGGGCATGGCCTAATTTGTGGGCGTAGCTTGGTGGTCATGTGACTGGCTGGGCATGGCTTGTATGTAAATATTATTAATATTTATGTAAATATTGACTTTTTATAAAAAAGAACAACTTTTACCCTGAATCAGGCAAAGCAGGCAGGCAGAATGAGTTGTTCACAAAATCACAGATTCATTCAGAAATCTATCTATCTTCCTTTGGCTAACTCAGTCTGTCACATAAAATTTGCTTGCAAGCAAACTCATAAAATTTGCAAACTCACAAAATTAACTCACAACACACCATGTATGTAAATATTGAATTTTTTATTAAAAAAGAGCAACTTTTACACAAAATCAGGCAAAGCAGGTAGGCAGATTGAGTTGCTCATAGAATCATAGATTCACTTAGAGATCTGTGTTTCTGCCATTGGCTACTTGAGTCTGCACTGAATAATAGAACCTTCAGTCCTAAGGGAGGTTCGGCTCTGCTTAAAAGCAGAGCTGAAGATCTAAAGATTAGCTAGAAAGCAAGAAATCCAACCATTTCCTGCTTTCTAGCTAATCTAAATCTCCCGGCACAACAGAACAGCTGATGGTTGGGGGAAGGAAAAATAGCAATTTAGCAGGCAAGTTTGCCAGGTAAGGAGTGAGTGGGTGGGGAGGGTTCCTGCGGGCCATGTGGATGGCTCAGCAGCCTTGTGTTCCCGCGCACCTGGATTAATTGCTTTAGGGAGTGCTCTGGGGTGACATTTCTCTGTGGACCACCAAATTTTTGTCACGGACCACTTGTGGGCCGTGGCCCACCGGTTGGCAACAACTGGTCTGGACAACTGAATAGAGCTGAGTGTTTACTGACCAGATGCCCTTCCCGTCTCCAATGAGGAGCTTTGTTCGGCAGATATATTCTCATTGTGCCCAGAGAGAGAAATATCTGCCTTTACCTAGGATCAAATTGTGAGGCAAGGGCTCAACTTCTAGGCCACCGCACTGCTCAGAGTAAGCCTTTAGATGCTGGCTTAAAAAATAAATCTGTTTCTCAGATGAAATGTCTATAGATTTATAGCAGTGGTATAAAAACAATGCGCTGAGCATCACAGCTCAGCTTTCTCGAAGGACACATTTTTCAGTAGCAGCTGAGCAAATGTGCATCATTGTTCCGGGCTTATCTCATCTTGAGCCAGTAACGAAATGAGGGAAAGAAAGTATGTATTGTTCATTGTGAATGTAACTGGTGCCAAGATGAGGTCTGTCACTCCTTAAAGGCTAGAGGGAAAAAGAAAACTGTAAATCAGGACCAGATGTGATTTCTGTATTAGGCTGAGTTGTCTCAGGCTTCTGGGAACCTTTGTTGTTGTTGTTGTTGTTGTTTTAATAGAAACCCATCAACCAGAGACAAGTATAAAACTGTGACTTGGGAATGGAGACAATCACATCCTACACACAACCTCCATCAGCTTCTGCATTCAAGACTACAGATGTTCTACATGTCCCAGTTTCTGATACCAAATGCTAAAACGGTTGAATACCGCAGCAGTGAATTGACGTGATGAACAGCACATGGTCATCTGTGGCAGAGTCCTTTTATTAAAACAAACAAACAAACCCCGGTTTCTAATCTAACGGGAGTCAGAAATCTTTGGTGATCTGCTGCAAATTGCTTAGAAATTTACCAATAGAGCTTGATCTACCTCCTGGGTATCTAATTCTAGATGTTCAGAAACAACTGCCATCCATCATGTTCTGGGTTTAGAACCTGTTGCTCTTCAGGAGGTAAGTGGACAAAAATCTTACTTGCCACTCAGATATAGCTGGCTTTACTTGCTCTATCAAGGATCTGCCCATTTCTGTGTTTTTGTTGAAGATTGTTGTTTACTTTTCCTTTGCCTAAGAAGGAAGGGTGCAGAAGGCTTTCCTTATTTTGAACTGTATGTACTGATATTTTCACAAATATGAAGATTCCCTCCCCCCCCCCCCAGTTTCTTTGCCTACTTTTAAAATATTTATACAGTGTAAGGTTTAAGCTAATTGGTAGAAGCCTAAAGATACCCCAGCACTTTCCAGAAATAGCTATTAATTACATATTGTTATGAGTTCATTACGGTTAATTTTATTAGTTTGCTTAGCATGACAGTTTTGTTCACACAAATGCAGTATGTAAAATGCAGGCAATTTTAATCTTTTTTAAAAAATTTGATATAAGTTTAAATTAATTTTTTTAAAGCAAGAGATAGCAGTATTAGAAAGTGGAGGCACAGTTCAGTAGCTAATTTAGCTTTGCAAAATACTCACTTGTAGAGAAGCTGATGTAGCATTTTATTCTATTTTATTGCTGCATATATGCATATATGTGTGTCTGACAAATATAAATGTACCAAGTTTTCTCCACGGTCATAGTTGCTTTGCTTTTATTCGGTTGTAAGGTCTGTCCTGTATGATTTCTGCAGTAGCTTGCAAGGTTTGGTTTGGTATTATGAAAATGAACTTTTTTTTTGCATACACCGTTTTTGTATGTACCTGTTCATATTGATCAGATTCTTATCTGCATCTTTTCCTCGTTTATATATTATTTTTATGGAAGTTTAAGCCAGGATTTTCTTTGCAAAATTCAGAGAAAAGGTACAATATAAAAGACAGCAGTATTCTGAGCTACGTATTTGCTAAGAAGAGAACAGAATTGGAACCAAATGTGAACAGAATAAGCATCTTACTTTTTGCTATTATTACGGAGGAGTCTTGGTATATAGAAAAATCGCTCCATGTTGCAAATAAGTTGCAGTGCTTAGTGTTCACTGAGGTTAAGAGGCAGATTCTTAGTAAGTTTAACAGCCATTGAAATCTGAGAAAAGTAGTCTATGTCCAATTTAAGTCCTATTCATTTCAGTATGACTAAGTGTACTCATTTATGCTGGACTCAGGCCAACATTTGTTTTAGCACAACAGCTGATCCAGTCTGCCATGAACCCAAGATAGATACTTATCCTATATCAGATGCCGAATATGGAGGTTCCACATTAAACGGGAAGCAGTAATAAGTCAGAAGTCTCCTTCAAGACGAGATTTATTCCTGGTGACTTCACAGAGAGAGGTTTTTTTTTTAATACACCAACATATAGTAGAAGTAGTTTGTTGTTGCCTTCTTTGGGAATTATTCAATTTTTCAGTGAAACCTACACCCCTGCAGTTTTTAGATGGTCTCCATCAGAGTATCAACCATATTTTCGCAACCCTAGGCAAGGGATTCAGGTGCTTCCACTTGCTGAAACAAGACCTACAGTATAGGATGCAACCCCAGGGCTATTCAAGCTAAAACTTGTTTGGTCTAGACTCTAGTGCCGTGATGGTGAACACAGATGGCATGCAGAGCCATTTGTGCTGGCACATGAGCTGCAGGCAAACTTACCTCACTGCACATGTGCGTTCCTCACAGCTGATTTTCGGCTGGTTTGAGGCCTTTTTTGGCCTCCCAAAGGCTTGAGGGAAGGCTTCTGCAGGCTTTGCAGGCCGAAAACTAGGCCAGTTTTGTCATTTCCTTTTTTTCTGAAAATACCAGAAGTGAAGAAACGGGGCTAGTTTTCGGCCTGCAAAGCCTGCAGAAGCCTTTCTGAAGCCTCTGAGAGGCCAAAAAAGGCCTCAAAACAGGCAGAAAATCAGCTGTGAGACGCAGTGCAGGTAAGGTGGCAGGGGGGTGACTGGGTGGGTGGGGGCTGCGCACGCATGCCCAGGGCACGTGGGGGGGGGCGCATTGCCTTCTGGGTGCTGGCACATGAGCACAAGCGTGCAAGTGCGTACACAATTTTTGGCACAGGAGCCCAAAAAGGGTAGCCACCATTGCTCTAGTGGTTATGGCGCTAGGCTAGAAACCAGGGGACTGTGAGTTCTAGTCCCTTTGTAGCCATGAAAACTGGCTGGGTGACTTTGGGCCCATCACACACTCTAAACCATCTCACAGGGTTCTTGTGGGGAATATAGGAGGAGGAAGAACTACAGGTAGTCCTCAACTTATGATCACAGTTGAGCCCAAAATGTCTGTTGCTAAGTGAGACAGTTGTTAATTTTCCCCATTTTATGACCTTTCTTGCCACAGTTGTTAAGTGAATCACAACAGTTAACAATATGGTTGTTAAATGAATCTGGCTTCCCACTGACTTTATTTGTCAGGAAGTAACAAATGGTGATTGCATGTCCCTAGAACACTGCAACTGTCATAAGTGTTAGGAATAAGAAGGTTACCTAACGTAGTTTGGGTAAAATAATATATATAAACTATGATAGTAAGTTTAAGTGTGTGTCACTTTAAACTGCAAAGCATGTAATTTTGGGTACGGTTGTGAAACCGCCATAAGAGGGAGCAAGAGAGCCTGCTGGTTTGCTGGATTGATGGTTTGCTAACTGTGTGTTCCCTGCTGCTGAGTTTTTGAACGTCGAAGGAAGAAAGGAGGTTTGACTTCTTCATATCTCTACTGCGAGGAGATATATTACTGGACTGATATTTGTAAGTTTACTGACCTCTTTTTCGACACTGGACTTTGCAACTGAATAATCCCCGGATGGACTGAACTAGTGAATGATATATGGACTGTTTGACTATGCTAAAACTCTTACTGGAATAAACTATTTAACTAGCACAGTATATCTGTTTTACTGAGTGTAAGCTACAAAAACGTTTATCTCACATATTTTGCCTGCCTGCCTGACTGCCGTGCACATTCTGCTAGGGTGTATCCCTAACAATAAGTAAGAGTCATTTGCCAAGCCTTTGAATTATGATCCAGTGACCATGGGGATGATGCAGTGGTCATAAATGTGGAAAACAGTCGTACGTCACTTTTTCAGCATCGTAACTTTGAACAGTCACTAAATGAACTGTTATAAGTTGAGGATTATCTTTATTAGGGATATTTGCTGCCTTGACCTATTTTATTTATAAAAATAATAAAAGCAGGATGACAAGACTAAAAAACCCTGAACCCTTTTCACCAAGTGATAACTGGCTTCTGTTGTGCTAACTCGTCCATTCCCAAGTTCAGCTCACCTTTCAAGTTTAGTCCAAATTTTTCATTGCACTGTAGCTAGATTTACATGTCACCATTCACGACTTCGCTTTGTGTAGAAAGCAAGTCATTGTGGCTTGTTCAACAATGCACAATTTATTAAAAAATTACAGTTTTATTAGAAAAGATCTTGCTTTGTGAAAATCCAATGAAATGATTTTTTTTATGGTGTTGCTAGGAAAAAAAAGACCTGCAATGCAGTTTACTTCTGGTTTGGTAGAGTAAATATTATATTGATCAGACATTCAAGTTCGTTAGAATTAGACTTCCCAAAGTTTCACATCAGTTTGGTCCAAAATTTTTGAAACTGTAATCTTAACCCTTTAAATCAGCATCAAATAGGGAAAGCTGCTATAGCATAATGCACTCTGCACATGGATAGGTGAGAAGAGTTTTTTGCATTTGTGGCCCTAGCTTCATGGATTCTTTGGGCACCAGAGTCCTCCATTTATGACCATAATGAATCTGCCCATTACGGTCGTAAGTTATGACAGTTTTAAATTGGGTCACCCATGTGGCTGACATGATTTTGTAACCTCCTTTGAAGCAGTAGTGATGTGACTTCCATGGTCATAAATTGAAATGCCAAATGCAACAGTCTGTCATGCCCCTGGTGGAGACTGACTCTGAAGGAGAGTAGGAACAGCCGACAGGGAGGGTAAGCTCTGGAGGTTGTAGAGGAGGCTGAGGAAGGGCAGAGGCCGGCTGGGCAGTCAGAGGAGGACCCAGGCACATCCCCTCTCCACCCTAGGGCATGCAGGGAGGAGAGGCTAAGGGAGAGACGTGGTCTACTCGGGAGGAGAGGGCCTTGATCCTCTTCATGGGCTGCAGCTGCGACACCTGAATAAGAGGACAGACATGTGTACGGGCAAGCACTGGAAATGAAGCATGGAAATATCTCTAGTTTATGGTTCCTCTCTGAGTTTGGCGTCCTTCCCAGTGTGTGCTCTGGTATCTGTGGGCGTCCTCCAGCCCTCTTGCCATTGTTGTTTTTCCCCTCCTTCTTGTAACTGTTTGTGTGGGAGTTTTTTGTCTTCGATCAAGGATATTTGGAGCTTAGAAGCAAAGTGAAGGAATAAAAGGGGCTTCACTGGGTTTTTGTGACTGTGTTTATTTTGTACACACACACCTCCACCCCCCGGTCATCTCATAGTCATGAAGCAAACCCATGATTTGTTATGAGCCAGTTTTTCTGAGAAACGATAGTAAATGCTTGGAACTTTGTAACTGAGTCATAAGTACTCCCAGGGAGATCCATCATAACTTCAAGCGGTTGCTAAGCAACTGGTTGTAAGTCAAGGATTACCCATAGAAATTCGTACCTGTTTTGTTCATGTTTGGGAAACTGCGCTGAATTACACATTTCATTGAAAAGCATCAACATAATAAAAGTGTGAGTGGAACCTCTTGCTCTGATAAAACACAGCTGACAAGTCCAACCTGATGTGATCTTGTCAGATCCACCGTTCTCTAGTTCAGTGAAAGATGGACAGCTGTATTTTTGGAAATTAACAGGAAAATGCACAACATGACCCTTTGCAGACCAGTGACTTTAGTGGAACGATGTGACGTTTCATGGCTACTCCTCTTTAATATGTAGTCCGAGTGAATTTTCAAGACTTGCGGAGCTTATATGCAATATAAATTGATTTTACCATTTCAAGTCAATGCTGTTATTATCTTTTTCAATTATGGAAAGGTTCAGTTAATAGTAATACATTTTATTAATGCAGAAATAAATTGCAGACTTCGCTTTAATTTTGTTCGTTTTGGCTAGTACAAACATATATTCATGTTCTCATCCATCCACTCTCTGAAACAAAAATCTCTCTCCCCTGAGTATTAATAATTCCTTCTATATCTTTAGGCAAACGGGGGGAAGGGGTGAGCTGCCATGGTTTTTAGGTTTTGGTAACTATTCTATTCTGTTTGGAAATAAATTTCATTAATTCTAGATGCAGCATTAAACAAAACAATATGCTATTGTTCTGTGAATAGCATGACTCCCTGGATGGTGGTCCTTTCTTCTGCATAAGTCTCTATGGGGCATTAAAAGCAATTTGATGGCTTAATGGACTCTGGACAAACATGGAAATGGGCACAAAAGTATGGTAGTGGTTGTGGGTTAACCCAAAGAGTGCCTTTACAGTGGCACCTACTGTAATGGCTCACTGCTGTGTGGTGAGCTAAACATATCTCTAATGCTCTGATGTAGCTTCCTCCCCTTCCCGCCAATATTGTCCGCATAACACTAAAGCTTTAAAATACGTTCCATTAAATAAGTCTGCAAAGTCTATGAAATGTCTCTGTTTTCATATCATACAATTTAATCGGGGTATCCCTAACCCACCACAGTCGTGGTTATAAAACTACTGAAGAATGTTCCTTGTTACAAAATCCTTAAAGCATTGTTTAATAGGCTGCAAATGCCTGTAATACTGAATGGCCTTATGGATTTTCCTTGAACGTGGAACATGCTGTACAAATAAATATTCACTCCAATGGTAAATTGGGGGTTTGGCTACCATAGGTAGGTCCTACTCATGAAACTGGATGGGTTCTTATATCGTCCAAAATTTGCCATGCTTAAGAAAAACTAGATATAAAGATTTTTTTAAAAAAATGTTTTAAAGAATGACTATGCTGGGTTAAATCATATGCCTCTCTAGTCTTCCTTCTTGAAAGCAGGGTTGTGAGAACTCCACATAGGTAGTACCCCATGTACTGCGCAGTGTCACCTCCCCTCTCAAGTGTCCCTTTGACTTTTAGTGTGAGAGTGTGTGTTTGTGTGAAATCTCTCCTTCATACCTCCTAGCCATTTATATCCTTGTCCTCCCAGATTTATCCAACCACCTGTTCAAGACCTTGTCCCAGGCATGCTAGTTTTGCTCACAAAGGCATTGTTTGCTGGTTTGGTCCAGTTTGGGTTGGTGTGCTTTGAAAATACCATGTATGTATTGGGAAAAGTATTCAGTGAAAGTCAGCATGCATTCCAAAGTAAAGTATAGACTTCTTTGAGCTAAATTCTGCCCTTGGGCAAAAATACATCTCTGTAGTTTTCTTGACAGCGGTATGGAAATAGTCTGCACTATCTTCCTCAAGCATTTATTCTTCCGCTTCTCAGTCTAGCCCACAGACCTAGAATTTCTTCATGGTCTCCCTTTCAAATATAACTGGGTCCAATCCTGCTTAATTTTCAGGATCGGACAAGATCAGTCAGATGGTGCAAAGATACAATGTCTGAAAAAGTCAAGGTGGAGCTATTTCAAATGGCGTAACATGATGTGACACACCAGCATGAGACTTGGGCCACTTCTCCTGATCTAAGTTTGCATGGTTTGCTCTTTAAATCAGCAAGTAGGAGCTCTATATTTGCTATGACAATATATTTACTTAGTTGTTGGACAACATCAGTGTGTTCCTCTCTCTGTTTAGTAACCTGCATAAACGTTACTTCTTTAACTTTGGAAACAAAGCCATCAGGAGGGTCAGAAGAGTGTCAAGAAGGGAGCCCCCATAACATGTGAGAATCCTTAAAGCATGGCTATCGTGTTCAAGTTCTCACCAAGATGGAAAGCTAGTACTTCCATCTTCCTCTCCAGGAAGAGATCATTTGGAGAATCTGCTTATTTATGTCAAGTCTGAAGCTGGCAGGGGATAATGGGAGCTGAACTCTTAAGACATCTGGAGGGGTCCAAGTTAGGAAAAGCTGAAATAGAATGCACAAAGCAAGTGATGTTTGCAAAAAGATAACAGTGTTTTCTTTCCTAATTCCCTGCCTGCGTTTTGCCTCACTACACAAACCCACATTGTCTTTGCTTTTTTAAAAAGCAAAAACAAAGTTGAATTTATTTCGTTGTGAGTCTCTGTTGTATTTTATGGGTCATCCTGCTGTGCTGTGACCAGTGAAGGCATAAACAAGGTGTTGTGTGTTTTAGCACAGTGGCCCCCAACCTTTTTTGTGCCACGGCCCGGTACCAGCATCACAAAATGATCCGTGGCCTGGTACCGGCATCAACACACATGACAAGGCAAGGCGAGCCGAGCGATCGGCCAGCCAGCCGTCCCCCGCTTCTCCCTGCCACCTTCAACTCCTCCTTTGTACCTTTTTTGTGCTTTCTTAATCTCCTCCGCCATTGGGACAGCTCTTCGTTCGAAGCCGCCGCCCCCTTCGATGAAACTAAGGCGCGAGGATTCCTTCAGGACCCAAACACCGCTTTCCAACCGGAAAAGCTCACCCGGAAGCACTTTCTCGTCGAAACAAGATGGCGGCGCCCAGCAAACCAGCGGCCCGGTAGAAAATGATCCACGGACCGGTACCGGTCCGGGGCCCGATGGTTGGGGACCCCTGTTTTAGCAGAAATCTTGACAATGGGAAAGCGCTGGGCTTGGGATTGTTTCAGTTGTTTGCTTTTGGCTGTTTTGGGACAGTAGCACTGGGGAGCAGGTGGGGGTGGTGGGGAAAACAACTGATTTTTAGGCTTTGAACATGTCAGGAGATTAGCAAGGCAGCACAAGATCTGTTGTGCAAGAATGTGTGGGATCATACCAAATGTGTGTGCATTTGAAGATGCGTGAGATGGCATGCTTGCATAACTGGACACAAACATGATTCACAGCCTTCTCTTTTCAGGAGAAGGGTAAATAGTCTGTATGCAGGCTTATGAATTGAGAGTCATAAAAAGATAAGGTTTGGAAAGGAGCCTCAAAGTCACCCAGTGTCCTCAAGATCTACAGAGGTATGGCAAAAATCTCCCTTGAATTGAGCTTGATTCCTGTTGACTTCATAGATATTTCTGTCTTGTTTCTTCGGCACCAATGGTATGGCTATATTGGGGCTTCCCCCCCTCACAACCCCCTCCCCAGTCTTACCTCCACATTTAGGATTTTATTGAGGTTTTTCCACCCATATACTCACTAGGTCCAACGTTGCTCACCTTCCACAAGAAGACACAGGCAACAAGGTATTATCGTTTGTTGAGGCAGAACCTGCAGTGCAGGATGCAATTTAGAAGATTAGTAAACAGGATCTCTCTAGCCCTTTGTTGCGTGCCTTTGAGACAGCCTTCCTCTGGTTTCATCGTCCAGGGACTTTCTGCCTCCCTTACTTTCTCCTCCCAGCCCATTTCTCGCACATACTTTGTTTATTAAACAAGGCTACAGTAACATGTTTCCCATCTATCAGGTCCCTCAATGCAGCATTTCTGGAAAGCTTACGGCTGCAAAAGCCTTGTACGACAAACAGAGCAGAAGAACTACCTGTGTTCAAGTTGTAATGGAAAATTGATGTGTCGATTTAATACCAGGAGAGGCGGGGGAAATGTCTTGAAGGCCATCATTGGAAAGCCTCAGGAGTTAAAAGTCTGGACAATCAACACCCCTCACCCACACATAATTTTTTTTCCCTATAATAAGACCACGTTTGCCAACTCTGAAGACGTTCAACCAATAACAGCCGCAAGCAGGGGTGGGCTTCAAACATTTTAGCAAAGAGTGCTCTTCCTGGTTGCTGGGTGGGCGTGGCCTAGTCGGCATCCTGCACTATGGTGGTGGAGGCATTTTTGCCCTCCCTGGGCTCCGGAGGCTTTCTTTGAGCTTCCAGGAGGGCGAAAATGGCCTCCCCCAGGCTCCAGAGTCTCTCCAGAAGCTGGAAACGGGCCCATTTCTGGCCTTCCTGAACTTTGGGGCCTGTTTTTCACCCTCCTCAAGCCTCCGTGTACAGCCTGCACTTACCTGCATCCAAAACAGGCCACGTGGGGACTCCTGGGTGGTGCGGCAGGGCCAGCCAGGAGTGGGATTTGGGGGTTCTGCACAGAATCTTAGCTAGGGCCTTTCCCAAACCCCTGCGAACCCCCAGCAGCCCACCCCTGGCCACAAGTGTAGAAAGGCATCTGCTATCTAAATCACATGAAGAAACTACAAACTACCAGGGTGCAGGCCCATGTAGTTTAGAAAGAGTCAGCCAAAAAATGCCAACAAAGTCAGTCATTAAAGTAGAATGAGAGAAAGTGCAAAAGAATGGTTGCTGGTATCAGAACCTCAAATTAGGATTTTTCCTCAAATTATGTTTTCTGGCAGGAGAAATCCAAACTAGCAACCTAGCACTTCAAGCCATCTATCTAGCAGGAAGGATTTCCCACGGAAACAGTCTCAAACTTCGATGATTACAGAACTGTGCTCTTAGCCATTTCCCAATTGCCACTCTCTTCTTGTCCTTCTTACAAAGATTTTTAATATCTGCAATGACTTGGACTATACATTTGTATAGATTAGGACTATACATTTCCTTCCCCCCCACCCCCCCCTAATTCTGTCTTTGGGATAGACTCGTTTCTAAATTACTTATTTTTTTGCAAAATGTTTTGTTGCTTATATGAATAACACAGATGAGTGTTCCTTTTCCAGAAACAAAACCATCTGAATGGTGGTGGCATTTCCTATCAAAAAGCCACCTTTCCCCATTGCATTTCAAGTGGTAAGCTAACTTCAGGTACCCAGAACAGGTGATGTGCTTCTTCACCAGTATCCTACTGCTGTCTTCCAGAACTTACCTTTTGCCGTGACTTCTTGGTATGTCATAGTTTCGATCAGGGCTGTCAAAGTCCCAGCCTGCGGGCCAGATGTGTCACGCACTGGCCGTGCCCATGCATGGTTTAGTGAAGGAGGAAAAAGTCCTGATATGTCATGTGACACCACCTTGATGACATTAACCTTAGACTGTCTACTATTGACCTTACCCCCTTCCTAAGAGGCCTGTAGGGAGCATGCGTAAGCGCACCAATCGTGCCTACCGTCCCTATCCTATTTTTTTTTTCTTATAAGTATCTATCTCATGTATTCAAAACTATATTTATTCTTATACCTGTATCTTGTAAGCGATCGACAAATCAAATAAATACTAAATACTAAAAAATACGACATGAATTTTACACCTCTGGTTCTGATAAAGCCAGCCTTGCTTTATTTGTCTAAAACTGCTGGTGTAATTATACCGTTTTATCAATGGAAACTGCTCACTATTTCCAACAGTACCACTGTCTTTTAGCAGAAACACGTTTTGGTTTAGTGCTTGCTTCTGGACCAACAACACCCCCCCCCCCCAAAAAAAAAAGAAAAGAAAAAAAGAATGGTCTGAAGAAGTCACCACTGTCATGGAAATGGATTGGGAAATTATGGGGAAAAAAACCATATTCAGCCCCCAAATCTCATTGATGCTGACACCATCCAAGGATTGCATCATTTGCTTTCTAAAATGCTATTAAAATATATACTTTGTCATATTTGGCTCGTCAAGAAATATTGATATGGTGTACCTTTTTTCTGAATCTGCTAAATTTTTGACAATAGGATTCAGATATTCACATTTTCTTGCTTTTAGAATGTTGTCAGGAATGAACATTCTTTATGGAACAAAAAGACTTCTTTTGCTCAAGGTCAGCTGATTGATAGGCAGGAACCATTAAGTCCTCAATCTACGAAGAAGTGTCTTTATTCAGAAAGGGTTTTTTAAGTTAATACGTCAGGAACTTATATAAGAAGCTTCAATTGAAACCACCAATATTTGGACTATGTGTTTCTGTCTGGAATCTGAATTGGTTTTAATGTTGTGAACTTAAGTGTTAAAAAGTTATGAAAATAAGGCTCATCTCTCCTGGAGCATCATTTCCCATTCAGGTGTGTAGTGTTTGAAAATACCACACTCCTTTGAAAATACAATAAATCCCATCTGATTTTTACAGAAATGTTTGGTCCCTGTTAAAAATAATATTGTTAGATCAAATAAACTCTTGGTCTTGTTCAGCAGGGCTCCTGATTATGAAAAAAAAATACCTAGATCATGTTAAATAAATAATTCTATGAATATTTCCAGTTGGCCAATTTTATTGATTTTTTTTTCTCCTGTAGCTAAAGTTCATTAAATATACATTATGTTTATATCATATACAATCATAAAAGAGTGTGTATTCTTCCTTCTTCCCTCCCTCCCTCCCTCCTTCCCCTCCCCTCCCTCATGTTTTGTGTGTGTTTGTGAGCATGAACTTTATTTTGTTACATTAAGGATGATTATTCATGTTACTCAGGGCCTCAATAGCCAGAAATGGGCCTCAGAGTCTCTGAAAAGGCCCACTTATTGCTAGTGAATCCCTTTCAAAAGAACAAAAAGGACAGAAGCTTCAAGAAGGCCAAAATAAACACAATTTTAAGCTGAAGATTTTAGCAATTCACATCCTCCTTGAAGATTGCAATCATGCTGTTAAGCTTCAGAGCATACAGTTCTGTGTTTACAGACTGATGCAGTGCTGGATTTTTTTTAAAAAAAATAATGCTTGATTTTCAGAAGCAAAATTGTTATTTTAGTGAGGAGAAATTGCCCACAGCCCAACCAAGAAATATAGTAAGCGGCCTCTCGAGATTTTTTTTTTTCCTCACCAAGAAAATAAGAGCCACAAGTCAGTCTGGAAGCAGCTTTTGAAGTCGCTGCTGTTCTGTAACTTTGAACTGAAGGGGACCAATATCCTGTCTACCCCTCCCTTTAGCTTTCTCCCCCAAAATCTGGATAAATGGTTTGTGAAAGAGGTTTTCCTGTATTATTCTGAACCAGAACGACTGGATGGAACTAATTTCAGTTGCTGCTCAGATTGGTGTCTATTCACAGGGAGGGGTGGAAGACCCAATTCCTTTAATCTTGGAAGGCCCACTACATGCCAGAGTAGGTATTTTCCAGAAAATGATAAAGTTGATAAGAAAAAAAAAAAAGATCTCCTTTCTCATGCTGTGGACTTCACTTGGAGTGTCCATTTGATTTGAGTTGCGGTGGTTTTTATGAATCCACAATTGAATTTTTAATATACAATTAATTTTTTTTAGGAAATCATCCGCATGCACCATCAAAGTCATTGCAGATATTAATTTAACAGATATTAATTTAACAGGAAAATAAGGGCAGGGTGGATGTCCAAAAGACTGGCAGTTTTCTCCTAAAATGGCCAACTCCATCTACATAGATTTCTTTATAAAAAGTGTAGGTTCTGTTTTGACCTCAGGCAGGGAACTTGTAGCTCTCTGAGTATAATTTCTGGCAAATCCTTCTAAAATGGCCATTGATGATGGAATCTGGGAATTAAGTTTTAGAAATTATTATTGTCCTTATTTTCAGCAACATTTGGAAATCACAGGTTTCCTGCCTCAACATTTAAGCATAAAGAATTACATGCGTAATTCTAACAAAAGCAAAATATTTACAGCATGCAAAGGACAAGGTAAATGAGGGCTACATCATCCTCACCACCATTATGAGAACGAACAAAAAGTAACAGTTCCATCTATATACTAAAAGTAATTCAATAATAAAAATTTGCATGAAAAGGCTTCATAGCATAAATTGGGACCCATATCATCTGGAATGCACAAGTTTCCAGTCTATCAAAATGTAATGTCAACCAGGAAACAAAATGCTATGAAGATAGCATCAGTGCTGTTCTATTGTTTATGCATCTCTTTTTTTTCCAGAAGCAAAGAGCATTCTGAAAACTCATGGATGTGAAAGCCATGCAACTTTGCCACCAGAATAAAAGACATTTCTTTTATTGCCCTATGTCAGGGGTCTGCAACCTTAAACACTAAAAGAGTCATTTGGACCCGTTTCCCACAGAAAACACTGTGAGCCTCAAAATCTGGGTGGGTGAGGCCAACTTGATGTCCCTCCCACCCAGGCACATGACCTACCCACCCCCACCACGCCTACCCAGGTTTTGTGGCTCCCAGTGTTTTCTATGGGAAATGGGTCTCCCTCCCTCTCATTTCAGTTTTTTGTGCTTTACCTTCTCAGGCCAGGCAAGGAGTGACTGGGAAGGGAGGGCAAGGGGTAGGGCCAGCTAGTGTCACTGCAGAGAGCCCAAAGAGCCGCATGCGGCTCCAGAGCTATAGGTTGCTGACCCGCCCTATGTGATACATAGATATAATGAACTCCCACCCTATAATTGATCAGTTCTTTTCTTGTTTCCTTCATTGGTTTAGAGCAGTGGTCTCCAACCTCTGCGGCTTGGAGAGCCAGATTGAGCGGGGGGAGAGGGGGAAACCAGACTGCACGAGTAGCAGGCTGGCGCACATGTGCATACACATGCAGCTTGACTGCAAGTTGACCTGCGTGCGCCTATACCTACATGCCGCCCTGCCACTCACACAAGTCAACTGTGCAGGCGCATGGTCCGACTGTGAACTGAGCCATGCTTGGGGATTCTTGGTTTAGAGAATTCTCTTCAGTTGCATGGCTCAATTATTGATATACCTCCAGTCTAGCAATTATAATCTTAAGGGAAAATTCATCATGAACTTTGACTAGAATGAGAAAAGTATAATTATTTTTATTTGATATTTTATATAAATATTTATATTAATACTTAACAGTTTCCTGATGAATTCATGAGAAAGTTTTATACTATTTTATTTTAGTGTCTTCTGAATGGAGAGAAACTCTGCACATATTCCATAGCATTTTTGTTCCCTAATAATTTTGAGCTTACACTTTTTTCCTGAACATTCAAGAATTATTGCTGATTCCTGAGTTTTTCTGGAATGTCGGCCTTAGCTTAGCTAAATGAAGTTTTGAATCAATTTTCAGTTGGTTGTGTTTGCTGTTAGAATTATTTCAGACATAAATAATAAATCCTTTTTCAGTTTTCGTGGTTTGGGTTTCTCCTGGATATGTAATCTCAAAGATCTCAGAGAGCTAGACGGTGCCTCCATTTTCATCTCCAGGGGCTGTAGTCACCCTTTCTCAAGCATGAGATTTCCAGACCGGTTTCATTGCGATTTGCTAAGTTTGAAAGCATGAGAAAAAATGCTCCTTGATTAGGATATTGTAGGCCCTAATGAGTATCTGTGATGTTGGGCTCTGACTGCTGATTCAGCTGAATGCTTTATTTAGTGCCTGAAAATAAATCGGAATGTTGAGTGATTGACTCAGAGTAAGCTTTCTTGGGCCTATATCCTGTCTGTTAGAAAAATTACTGTGGACAATTTCCAGGTTAGTTTGCACCCAGTATATTCCCAGTCAATTCTAGATTACAGCAAGTGTACATATATATCACTTATTTCAGCTCGGGAGGAAATATGTTAACTGGAAAAACGAAAAGGAAAAAATAGGCAAAAGCAAGGAGAGAGAGACAAAGAGAGAGCTATATAGCAGTAAACATGAATTTGTATTGTTTATATATTGCCGGCTCTGTGCCCATTTCTTTTCATCTTTGCAATCCAGTCATCAACATACACACCACGTGTCCTTAGTAATGTTTATTTTAACACATTTTATCTTCTTTTTCAGGTTTTTCCATCATGTTTGGAAAGAAAAAGAAAAAGATTGAAATTTCTGGCCCTTCCAATTTTGAACACAGGGTACACACTGGATTTGATCATAGAGAACAAAAATTCACCGGGCTACCTCAACAATGGCATAGTTTGCTGGCGGACACAGCAAATAGGCCAAAGCCTATGGTGGATCCTTCATGCATCACACCCATCCAGCTTGCGCCTATGAAGGTACTTTACCAGGTTTTCTCCCTTTCATTTTCTTTTCTTTGTGACAAATTTATTAGATTTTTTTCAAAAAAAAAAACTAGAAAAATTAAAAACTAACAGAAATCAATTGTTAAACTTGAAAAGGAAAAAAAAGAAAGAGAAAGCAAATAGTTCAGAAAGAAAAGAAAGGAAAAGGAAATATAAAAAATGAAGCTTCTGGTTTTCTTTTCCAATAGTTATAGGTATCAATTTAAACTGACCTCTTACTCTAAGGTTAGGAAATAATATTCATTTTTCTCTATTATCTAATATTTTTTTAATCATCAAACTCATATGTCATCAAATATATGTCATGTGTTTCTGTTTCACACAAAAAGGGGTTTCCAATCAGCATTACAAAGAATTTTACCTTTTCACCATCAGTGTTGCCGTCTCAGCAAGTTTCATTGTCTTCACCATCCCCTCTTCCATTGTGGGTCACATCAGTCCTTTCCACCATTGTGTATATAAAAATCTCACTGCTGTTATTGCATAAAAAAACAAAGTTCCATAGTTGTTTCCCAACTTTTTGTCAATCAGCCCCAAAATAAATATCTCTGAGTTCAGTTGTATATTAATCTTTAAAATCTGAATTAATGTGTATTTGAATCCACTTTTTACAGGTGCACCAAGCATGAAAGTCCCCTCATTCATATTTCCAACTTATATTTGAAGTGCCTTTATATATTTTAGACAATTTTTCCAGTGACAAATACATTAATGATACATCATTTTATAAAAGTTCTATTTAAGGTTGTAAACATAATGTGAATTTCAATTCTTTCAGCCACATATTCTCCTATTGTTTCCTTTGTATATTATTACATAAATTTTATCTCATTTTATCCAATATACTTTCTGTGTTAAATTTTAATATACATTTTATACATTTTAGCAATAATATGTTCATTATTTGTACATTGTTCTGTTTCAAATTCAGTCTTTTAAAAAACTTCATTCCATATTTTAGCATGCTTATTTTGAAACAACATACAATTCATATTTGTCAAATTTACCCTTCTCTCAAGCTTGAAACCCATTCTATCGTCTCTTCTGTTTGATCTAGTAACTTCATATTTTGTTTATTAATCTTAAAAATCAGCTAATATATTTTGATTCATTTTCTTTGATGCCAAAAATTGTATTGATTACACAGGCCATTTCTCTTTCCTTTTCTGTGAGTGAAATGTAAATTAATATTCCAAAACATGTACTTCTGTTAAATAAAAAAATATGTAATACATTAGAGATATGAGCTTTTATGCAAACCCTTGACCTCTCCCCTGTTATTCTGTTACAGATTGCAGATGACTGTCTTCTCAGGGTTCCAGCTATTAATATTACTTGCCCTGTATCACATAAATCCTTAGGCAGACTAGATTGAAAAGTAGGGATGAGCTGCAGAAAATAGATAAAATATTATAAGCCTGTGTTTGGTCATCTGGTTACAAAACTTATTGAGGTTAGTGGATCTTACCTCTGAACAGACATCTATACATTAATGTTGTTAATTGATCCACCTGAAAGAAAATAAGGGACAACATCCACATTTGATACTGTCTTGGGATCAATACCATAGGGTGCTTCTGCAGCTATCAGTTGCCTTGCTTGGCTTCCAGGGCACTATGTTTTATTTATTGGTTAAAGGCATTTTTATTGTATAATTTTAAAAAAATGCTGGATTGCCACAAAGCTGAGTAGGAATAGAATTCTCTTCATTTCTTTTTTTTAATTGCCATCTAAGAATTTGATTAATTTTCCACATAAAAAACAACATAAATTAACAATGAAGAAATAAGATACAGAGTAAAGAGAACAGAAATAGAAGTGCAAAAACATAGAGAACAAGAAAGGAAAACAAAAAAAATATATACAAAGAATTATTTCTTCCAAGAATATAGGAAATACTTACATTCAACTCTTACTATAAGACTGTACTATAATGTCCATTTACCTTTTTAAATTTTTACAAACATCAAAACCCTGTCAAAATATGAATTTTCTCCAGCTTCTACAAAAAATCCAGAAAGAGCTTCCAATTAAGATGAGTCAATGAATTCCTTCCGTGATTTTTCTCTCACAACTTAACCATCGTTGCCAGTTATCTTTATTAACCATTCCTCTATTGTAGGTATTGTAGCATTTTCTGAAAGTATGCATGGAGTCTGCATGCGCAGACCCATTGATATTCTTAGAAAATAAAAAAGGGGTGATTGGTTTCAGACCAACACTTCGTAAATGTGCCTACTTGTCCAGAACAAAGCAATTATGTAAGATGGGAGTGAGACTAAACCTCAGCATTTTCCCTCATAGTTGATTATATTTTGTAACAGTTCAGGTTCTTTGTGACTGCTATTTTGGGAAGGCTGCAGCCAGGCTTTCTATGGGTAGCCCTTCTATAAGTGCCCACAGCATGCTCTGAAAATGGCATATTCCTCTTTTGGCTCCACAATATTGGGGATTTGGGGAGTCCATCCAAATCCATGTTCACCCGATGTGGAACATCTGATCTAGGACAAGCATTGTGGTTTGCATGCTCTTTACATGTGCAGTCGTAAAAAACAAAGATATTTAGAAGTCTTCTACAAAGCTTGTCTGGGCATAGAAAATCAGAAAACTGTGTGGAAAAAAACACATGTTGAACCTGTGGTAGTGCTTTGATACACGCAAAAACATACAGCAGTATATGTCTGTAGTGAATTAAAAGTTGAATTGTCTCTTGATTGAGGTTTAACTTAGAACAAAGGTGTGAAGTTTACCTGTCTCACCCAAATTAATGATGATATTGAAAAACATAACACAAAGGCATGGCTATACAAAATGGGATGTGGGATTTTTTTTGTTTACTTCTATATTCCTCATACACCAACAGATCTTCTGTAACTAAGTTTCATTTGGAAGAATATCTTCTAAAGAAGTGCTTCTCAACCTTGTCGATTTTAAAATATGTGGAGTAGGAAATTCCTAGCGTGCTGGTTAAGGAATTCTGGAAGTTGAAGTCCATGCATCTTAAGGTCCCAAGCTTGAAAAACATTGTTCTAAAGTAACATCTTATTACTGTCAGAAGATCTTATGTTTTATTTTAATTCAGTAAGTGAAAGTTTAAATACACAATTTTTATGTAACACATTAACGTACAACAAGTCTTAACATTGTATTTCACCTGCGACACAAAATGAAAACATATTTTTCTGTGCATTGAATATATTGTTTCTGCTACTATCATGTGTAAAAGTCTGTCCTGGCAGTCCCATAAATTATATTTATCTGAGTGGTTTTTTTTAAACTGTTCAGTAATAGTATCTTGCATCTTATTCAGAGAGAAATCCAGAAGACCTAATTAGGTTCCCTGGTTTAATTAGGAGAGTTCGTTTGCAAGGTAGGCCTTAACTCCTGATAAGATGTACTCCTTGGGTGGAGGTGTTCATTTGGAAATACATAATAGTATTAATGGTTTTTTAAGATGGCAGCCAGGGAGAAATTAGTGATACCAAGCAAGCAAGCAAATCCATTTACAAGAGAAGGAGTAAGTAGCTAATTATATTCCAGCTGTTGTTGGACTATGAATACTTCTTACCAGTTATCAGTTTTTCTAAGGATCCTAGCAAATGTAAAACAGAAAAATTCCCAGTTTGCTTACATCTGGATTAGAGAATTGTTGCATTAAAATATATAGATAAAATATTTTGTTTCTTAGACTGGTTCTTGGAACACCAGCACATTTTCTGTCCTGATTGGCATCTAGTTCCCAAGATTTATCAAAGAAGCCCTTTTGAGCATTATCTGAAAAAAATCAAGATCTTAATCGGAGATCTTTGTAAAGCAAAAGCACTACCATTGAGTGACTTTTTTATTATATATTACTCATTCAATAATAATAATATGTTTATTTTTCTCCAGGGGTTTGTCAAACAGAGTAGGTTTTGCATATGTCACAAATGTAGCATATGCAGTTTTAATTTTGCTCTTTGAACGTAAAGTAATTATTTCTTGTTACAGCTAGTCCTCGACTCACAGCTAGGAAAAAAGGTCCATTGTGGACAATACATTTGCTTAACTACAGCATTAGCTTAACAACTGTCATAAAAAATGGGTAAAATTGGGTTAGCCACATGACAACCCACTTAACAATTGACACAATTTACAACTGTAATTCCAGGCTCATTTAGGGTCATAAGTCAAGGACTATCTGTGCTTTTGGCAGAATGCATCTTGCTTGCTTGCTTGCTTGCTTGTTTGTTTTGGTTTACCTTGGTTTCTGTATTTCTCTCCTATCACTGCCACCACAATACCAATTCTGAGGCATTCTTTAGGAGCAACTCCATATAATTAAAAAAATAAAGATATTAAGAAATTAGAAATAATATAGTAAACTGTCAAGCAGGAAAGGATTCGTTGTCCCAATTATTAGGTAAAATTGTCTTTGTAAATTGGGATCATTAAATATAAGGCACACAGACACACACACACACACACACACAGAGTGTTATTTTAGTATCTGTGTCTCTACAGCTACTTTCTAAGAAGAAATTTGAATTGCAAACTCCAGGACTGAGTCATTTATCTTTCACATCTACCCCAAATTAGGATAAACATTTTTGCAAAAATAAATGATGTATGCTATATCCTGACACAGACCACTATATATGAGAGATGCAAACTTGGCAGCAAATATTTGGGATTAATCTATTCCCCTCTTGAGTTTAGACACTGGCAATATATTACTTTGAATAATTAAGTCACAAAAAGGCTGAGTCTGATCAGTATTACATTAGCATCTGCTGAACCTTTAAGAAATGGCCTTGTCCTACCTTCTTCCAAACCTCACTGCCAAGCAATCCAGATTAATTTGTCATATTGATTTTCCCACCCCCATCAAAAAAACCCAACAACCATTTTGAATGTTTATCATTTGGGCTTCATTAGGATAGTAAATGAAAATTGGTAGTATGTTATCTATGGAAGTCTGGATGAAAAATACTAAAGTAAGACTTTGGCAAAGAATACATTCTGCTGTTTGTAGCTATATAGTTACCTGGGATTAAGTTTTCCAGGTTTCTCAAGATCTTGCTGGAGGAGAAAAGAAGTCTCATTTGGTCTCAAGATTATTCTAGGATGATCTTTAGGAACCCATTGTTGTTAGTTGCGAAGTCGTGTCCGACCCATTACGACCCCATGGACAACGTTCCCGGGCCTTCCTGTTCTCCAACATCTCCTGGAGTCCCTTTAAGCTCACGCCAACTGCTTCAGTGACTCCATCCAGCCACCTCATTCTCTGCCGTCCCCTTCTTCTTTTTGCCCTCAATCTTTCCCAGCATTAGGCTCTTCTCCAGTGAGTCCTTCCTTCTCATTAGGTGGCCAAAGTATTTGAGTTTCATCTTCGGGATCTGGCCTTCTAAAGAGTAGTCAGGGTTGATCTCCTCTAAGACTGACCAGTTTGATCGCCTTGCAGTCCAAGGGACTCACAGGAGTCTTCTCCAGCACCATAGTTCAAAGGCCTCAATTCGTTGGCGCTCAGCCTTTCTTATGGTCCAACTTTCACAGCCATACATTGCAACTGGGAAAACCATAGCCTTGACTATACGCACTTTTGTTGGCAGGGTGATGTCTCTGCTTTTTAGTATGTTAGATTTTTTTTTAGACTACATTCTGATAGATCTAAACCTTAGTTAGTCTGTTTTAATCCTTAAAATTAAATAGTGTAATCTGCTTTATATTTCAGAGAATAGGGCCTGGAGTAGAACATTTTATTAGTATATCCCCAACCTTCTGGCATGATAACTACAAATGCAATTTTGAGAGCGTATTATTGGCACTTTAATAGATTGACTGTTGAACTAGGTGTGGCCAGTAGCAAATACAGATTTCCAGAAGGCAGACAGCTGAGATTTCTCCCACACTTCTGCTATTATTCCAGGACATTATTTATCATGAGGCCAATGTGATAAACAATATCCTGGAATAATAGCAGAAGTGGTGGGAGAAATCTCACCAGTCTGCCTTCTGGGGAAATCTGTATTTGTTATTGGCCACACCTACTTTAACAGTCAATTAATTAGAATGTCAATTTGTTCTCAAAATTGCATTTGTATTTATCATGCCAGAAGGTTGGGGTTCGCCCCCACCCCAGGCAATGTTCCTCCTCCCCCCTTTGTTTACTTGTAGCTTTTTGTGGGGTCCCCAAAGAACTGCTAGGAACACAGGTTATGCTTGAGATTGGCTTTTTTCTTTGCCACATCCTAATTCCCCATCAGTATTTGTGTTGTAATGAGAGGAAACTCTAAAGAAATGGGTGGGGTAAACAGGTGGTTGGAGCCCAAGAATCGATGGGTGCATCCGTGGTTTATAGATCAGAGTTAGTGTTAGTTTAACCGTTCAGTCATGTCTGACTCTTGGCAACTTTATAGACAAATGCTCTCCAAGCTATCCTGCCAAACACAGCTTCCTTCATTTACAGATTTACAGATTAACAGAGTGGGAAGGTACCTTGTAGGTCATCTAGTCCAACCCCCCCCCCCTTATTTATTGAATGTTCATCTTTGTATCAGCTCTGATGGTATCAAGCCAGCATGTTCTTTGCTTGCCCCTTCTTCTTGATCCACTAACCAACCATTCTTAGCATCATTATCTTCTCCAATGAATTTGCACACGCAACAAGGCCAAAGTAAATCAGACATAGCCTTGCAATTTTGGCTTCTAGTGATGTTTCTGGTTCTCTATGATTCAGCGCCTCTCGGTGGTTCGGGCTGTCCATGTTATACGCAATCATTTACACCAGCACCACAATTCAGAGGCATCAATTTAGATAGATCAGAACTCCAAGCAATAGACTAATTGGCCAGAGATGGGGGCGGGGGAGGTAGGACTAGAGATCTTTGTCTACTTTTCCATCCAATTGTGGGATCATTATGCCTGACTACCAAATGCTTCTTTCATAATGAAGAATAGAGGCCAGACCTGATATCCTACTTTCCATCTTGGTTATGTTGCTGTTATGTCCATAAAAGGGTTAAATCTGGAATAAACAAAGCCCCCTCACTTTGGGACTCCCCGTGCTGATTGCTCTGTATTATTTCCAGCCATTCTGGAAAGTTCTGTGACAGAGATACATAGATAATCCAGATTGTTGATATTAACTCCTCTGTCCTTTTATCTCTTGCCTGCTGCTCATGTTTTCTCTCTCCCTGTTTTTGCCTGCCTTTGTCCTGTTTTGCTAGTCAGCTGTTTTTGATGTCTGCTGACAGTTAATAAATGAACACCAAGCTATAGCTTTAGCCGGTTGTACTGAATGATGCCTGTGCTTGCTCTGATCTGGATATGGGGATTGACTGTAGAGAGTACAACATAAACTGGAAATTAACCACAGTAATTTTCCAAATGTCATCCCGGTTTCTTAGATTGCCATGTTTTAGTTAATTCTTTCTCTTCTTTTGTATTTATGAGGAGGTCACCCAGGGATTTGGGGTGGGGTCCTTAGTATATCAATGATATTCTTTTTCTTGCTTCTAGGGTAGGGGTGGGAAACGATGGCCCTTGTATGACTTGTGGACTTCAACTCCCAGAATTGCTAAGCCAGCCATGCTCCTGCTGGTTCAGGAATTCTGGGAGTTGAAGCCCACAAGTTATAAAGGGGCCATTTTGTTTCCCACCTCTGTTCTAGTGAGATAGTACAAGTACTGAACTTCTTTGAATGCCAGATGAAAGATGAAATGTACAATCCACCTTGAGTGGGATTGCATACCTTCTGAAATATGAGCTTCATTATTTGGGCCAAGAGCTTTATTAGAAGTGCAAGAGGTATTGGTTGTGAGGAACATTTTTTTACAGCTTTTGTTGGTTCACCAGCTATGTGTGCTCATGATAAAACTTGGACTAACAGGGAATTGCACTTGTAAAGGAATGTAGAGTTGACTCATTTAAGGATGGCTTTTTCTGCCATAGTGGCAAAGCCTTTTTTCCCCAAGGTTAGCCCTATCATTTATTTATTTATTTGCGGGGTGGGGTGGGGGAGATAACCTCTTCTAATTTGGAATTTCTTTGTTGTAAAAGGCATTCTTCAAGTCTGACTTCACAGCCAAGCACTGTAAATGATAGTATCTGTATTTCAGCCATCATTAATACAGAGATGACATGGATTTTGTCACATACAGAGTCATATTCACTAATCTTTCCCTCCCTTGGATGTTTTATTATTTTGGGAGACTTCAGGGAGATCTTTGAGGGGAGCGGGATGGAGAGAATCAATGGAGCGCTGAGGAAGAGTGAATTGATTCTCTTCCAGCCCCTTATAGTGGGATTTATAAGAATAAGGAATTTCCGGCTAACCCTTCCAACAGAGGTGGCATCTTTTTTCGGAGTTGTTATTTTCTATAGGGATAGGGAACACTTTTAACTTAGAACTACGTTACAGTCCTTTGATTTGCTTTGTCTGAGTGCTGAAAAGTAGCTCTGTTTGTCTCTGGCATAAATTGGGAAAGGGTGTTTAATGTCAGCTCCTTTCATCTAGACTACAATAATTTGTCTTTAATGTTTATCTCCCCCCAGCTGTTTGGTAACCTATATTAATAATTGGGGCATCATCATTTTACAGAGCCAGTAAAAGCCTGCCTGCTGGAATATATTTTATTTTTATGTATTTGGTTGGATTTTTCCCCCTTCCCTATTCATTTGCAACTGCTAGATCCTCATCCTGGAACTATTCTAGTTTATCTTTTCCAACACAGATTATCTGCATTTTAATATTCGAAGCTAAAAGCAGGTTTTAATACAGTATTTTTTATTTTTTTCTCATAAACTTTCTTTTACCCTTAACCTGAGAGATTGGTTTACCACTTAGGGAGGAAGGACTGATCCCTCTAATCACACGTCAAGGAGATGGTTGTTGCCTTCTCTTTCTTTCTTTCTTTCTTTCTTTCTTTCTTTCTTTCTTTCTTTCT
>NW_020769355.1:2024682-2081940 GCF_900518735.1 Pseudonaja textilis
TCAGAATGTGTGTGAAGCGAGATGCATTTGTTTATTAGGAAAAACTCTGCTCTTTTTTTCCTAGCTAAAAATAATTCATCACTGATCTGAGAGAGATTTTCATATTGTAGTGAGGTATGTTTATAAATTTTAAACAGTTTGGATGTATATATATTTTTACACTCTACACCTACATTTGGCCACAGTTTGTAGTTGTTAACAGACTTTCAGAATATTCTCCTTGGGTGGTTTGTGCCTTTTGGATTTTCACTGATTGCTATGTTCTGTTGTGGCACTTGGTGTGCACTCTAGTTGTAACACCAGAAGAGTTTTGGATTTATTTGGGGTCAGACTTCTCTCCTCCAGTCAATCCTGTTGTGGAATAACGTAACCTATTGAAAACTTGAAGAAAAACATTTTTGTGGGATACAGCCTCCAGGCTGTTGCTCTCACAACAATATTTAATATACAGGTAGTCCTTGACTTAGAACAGTTCAGTTAGCGACCGTTTCAAAGTTACAATGGCATTGAAAAAAGTGACATGACCAGGGGTGGGATTCAATTTTTTAAGCAACCGGTTCTGTGGGTGTGGCTTAGTTGGTGGGCATGGCTTGGTGGTCATGTGACTGGCTGGGTGTGGCCAACTCAATATCACTCACATCAAGGCATGCATCTCCTCGCCTGGCCGCTCGTGACTGTGGGGATGCTGCAACAGTCGTAAGTGTGAAAAATGGTCATAAGTCACTTTTTTTCAGTGCCATTGTAACTTTGAATGTCACTCCACACAAGCAAAGTACCAGCAAGGGTGGGTGCGGGGGGAATTCCAGATATGTTCCTGAAGCAGGAAGTCTAGTCCTGCCAAAAATGTAATAAGGGTTAATGGAGAGACAGTTTCTGTAAGCAACACCAGAATGTTTCCTTCCTGCCTTCTTTACAGGATTAGGCCAGTAATTTCTTCTAAAAACCGGTTCTCTGAACTGCTTAGAATGTTAACAACCCGTTCTAGCAAATAGGTGTGAACCTGTAGAATGCCACTCCTGGACAACCATTTTTCACACTCATGACCGTTGTAGCATCCTCATGGTTTTGTGATTTACATTCAGATGCTTGACATCTGGTTCATATTTATGACGGTTGCAGTGTCCCAGGGATCACGTATTCCCTTTTGCAACCTCCTGACAAGCAAAGCCAATTGGGAAATCCAGATTCACTTAACAACAGTTTGACTAATTAAGCAACTAACTGTTCACTTAACAATTGTTCCTCCAAACCAACCTTCCTTCTGTCCGTCCGTCCTTCCTTTCGTCCATCTGTCCGTCCGTCCATCCATCCATCCATCTTATTCTATTTTATATATCTAAAAGAGGTGTTGGAAAAAGAATAATAAAACCGTTTAAAAAATAGTATAAAAAATACACCCTACACCCTTTAAATGTTTGTTTAAAAAAGAAATATCATCACTTGTTGATGGAACTAATTAAAACTAAATAGATGAATAAATTCTAAGCATTGGAAAACTACTGATTTTAAGGCATATGCATTCAATTAGGTTGAAGTGCCTGACTTCAACTTTCAAAGCTGATGTTTTGTTTATTGTTACTAAATTTAAGGAAGTCAAAAGGATGAGAACAAAAGTGATTATAATAAGTTGTTGCTCCTGTTGTTATGACAACTGACTGCAGAAATTTTGGTGAACTTTGACAAATAATGCAGTCACGTTATCATCCTACAAACTCCTGTCTTTGGCTTTCTGAAAATAATTCTCGTATCTATGTAGAAGCAAATTCCATTGCACTTAAAATAAATTATTACAGCTAAAGAGGCATGGATGGCAACCTCAGCATTAGTCTTTTTAAGCAGCTAGAATATTCTATGTTGTTGCCAACGTTCAGTTGCCTGTAGGTCAACATTTGTTATTATTTGTTAACGTGATATTACAGCTGCCAGTTGTTTAGCTAAGTGTTGGCCTTCATGTGTACCACATACCAAAAACGTGGGATGTTGTAATATATTGCCATACAATAGTATCTTGGTACTTGACTACTTCAAAACTCGTTGAATTTGGTATTAGATGCATTTTGACAAACAAATGTCATTTGTTTGGTACTCAGTGCACTGCAAAAGGAAATGGGGACAGCTGTAGAGGGCAGACAGGAGGTCAGCCATGCTGGCAAGGTCGCTAACATAGGAAAGATAGGAAGTCCTTCCAGCCAGAAGTGGTGGTAAGTCACATGGTCTGTTTGGTACTGGTACTTTTAGTACTTGTCGCGCCCTTCCCAGAACCAATTAAGGACAAATACCAGGGTCTAGTATGTGTGTAGATCCCCAAGCAGTAATATGGCCTTTTGCGATCGACAGGTGGAAATTTTATCAATGCACAGATTTTTTAGTGCCATCCAAGATTTGTTAGTATGGCATCCAGTTTGTTAAAACCACTGGGACCACCACAACTGGTTTATGTCATAATTTTCAATTTTGATTTTCAGAACTTGATACTTTGTGATCTTCTCTAATTCCTCATTTTCTGTTCTACTATCCCCCTGGTATTGCCACAACTATTATCCATACTTTCTTTTCCACCACAATTATATCTGGTTTGTTATGAGCCAAGATTTTATCAGTCTATATTTGGAAATCCTACAGTATTTTAACCTCATTTTCAACTATTTCTTAAACTATATGTTCCTACCAATTTTTCACTATTGGAACATGATAATCTTTATGGTTCCAGTGAATCATTTGGGTGATTGTGTTACATTGTTTATAATTAATTTGTGTGATATGTTTGCCTGAGCTGAGTATATGGTCTACTGTTTGTTCTACTTTTTTTTTGCACAAATTACGCTTTGAATCATTTGATGATTTTTAAATTCTGGTCTTGATTGCATCCAGCCAAAATCAAATCTTCAGTTCCCTTTTTCAGGGTTCCAGTTAAAACTCATAGCCAGGTTTTATCTTTATTCACTTTCCCTTCCATCTTTTGTAGAAATAGACAGAAACACATAATTTTTTTTAATAAATTGAAGGTGTCTTCTCTCAATAGGAGGAAAAAAAGATTTTCTTTTTATCTTCTAAAATACTCTGTGCCATATCCAAAAACAAAGTTTTGAATTCCATTGTGCCATTCTATCTGAGAAGGGCTTTTGATCCAGCAAAATATTGCTAAATAATCTGTATTTCCTAGTCAGGTCTAGTTTCTACATTCTGAATACCCATCCATCAGAGAAAAGAGCTAAAATATTTGAGAGTACTTGGTTTTTTTTTTTAAAGAAGTTAAAGTAACGCTAGATTAACCTTTCTTGCTTGCCCCAGTTCTCTACCCTTGTTTCCCTTTTCTGACAATCTTTCTCATTCCTCCATACATGCGCTCCCATTTTCTGCGTCTGCTCAGTATCTTTGCTCTTTATTGCTTTTTCTGCCTAATCCATTCAATATCTTGTGCTCTTGCCCACCTCTCACACTCCTTTATACCCAGACTGCTTGCTTCCTTGCCTTGGACTATCCTCCTCATCGCTCTAACTTCATCTCCAAGATCCAGCTGCCTTTTCCCCTTCCCGCCTTCCTCATTCCAGGATCTAGACTTCCTCCTTTTACAGTGGTATTAGAATTAGGCTTTTTGCAGGGGGTCAACAACGGAGAGGTTAGGCTCCAAGATGTATGGCTGTAGTAATATTAACCTTATCAGACGAGACAGGAGAGGTATGCTCTAGGTCCCATTTATTGAGCAAATGCCATATGGAGAGGACCCGGGGTGGCACCTACCCTACAAAACATCCATAGCACCTACCCTACAGAACATCATCCATCCCAGAAACCAGATTGGCCCAAACCCTACTGGCCTTTCATAAGAACTCAAAGAAGTGAGTTTGCCATTGGATTGGGGTTCTAACTATGCGGTAGAGCGGCCATGTTGATTGTTGTTGTTGGTTTTTCTATCTTGGCTGACAGTTGTGTCCTATTGTTAACCTACATGATTTGTACATAATTTTTGATTATTATGAGCTGATCTGATTCATGTATTTGAGATGGGCTTCTATAAAAATGAAATAAATAGGATGGTAGCAGTGCACAGGAGATAGAAAGTATGCTTGTGTGCATGTGACCAGGGGTGGGATTCTACCGGTTCTGTCCACTTCTGTAGAACCGGTTGCTCTTAAAAGCAGCTAACAGAGAGCATACATAGAACCGGTTCTATGTCTGCTGCTCTTTTGGCCCACCCACCCGCCCGGGCTCTTACCTGACCTTTATTTCCTGCGTTTTCAACCGCAGCTGCTTTGTGCGACACAGCTGCGGTTGAAAAAGCAGGGAAAAAGGGCTTTTCCAACCACTGCGCACTTACACGCAGCGCTGCTCAGCTGTCCGGGCAGCTCAGCAGGTCGTAAATGGCACACATGCGATGCAGAGCGACAGAACCAGTAGTTATACCAGTCGTCTCCCATCCCTGCATGTGACTATGTTGGATAACAAGAAAAGAGACTCAGGAACAATTTTCCCTGTGCCCTTTTGGCTCACTCAACCCAATGCATGCTACTGGTTATGGGGATAAAATTGAGGGGACTCCCTTATAGACCATTGTGAGTTCTCAGTCAGTGAAAAGGTGAGACACAGAACCACAAAGAAATAAAATGTTCATATTGTATAATTATTTTCTTCAGGGTTTCTTCAGGGTTTTTAATTCACAATCCTAGCATTTTCATCTAGGTCTTAAAGATGTGAGATTCCCGTGTGCTACTTTTTGTACTGTGCCAAATCGCTTTTTTACCATAGGCAAAAACCCTATAAATTACATAGAGCAAGTTGCAAAAAAGGAATATGTTACACTGCACTGGTTAACATAGAGCGGTCACAGTGCGAAATAGTGTAATCGCCTCTGTGAACAGTTTCTATGGCCCTTAACATGTAAGCCCCCAAATTTCTAATTGCCACAACAAAAGAAGTCACACTGTGAGAAAAGCATCATTCGCTCCTCTTCACAATCTAGATGAGAAGACTCCATACTTTATGGATTTTTTTTTCCTGCCTCTTCTATGTTCTTCTAGAACAGGGGTGTCAAACCGGCAGCCCGCGTGCTGGATGTGTCACGTGCAGGCCACGCCCACTCCAACTCCACAAAGGGGAAGAAACGTGACGTGTCACATCATGGCAACGTGACACCCGTGTTCTAGAAGGTGATCAATCTAGAACTTTCAGAACTTGTAGGAGGCAGCAAAAATTGTTCCCCTTCTGTTACCTAAGACTAACTTTTCTGGATAATGAAGGGGTTCTTTTTTACAGATACAACCTCTGCAACCTAAAGAAAAGGTATGCAGATTGAATCTATAGAGAAAATAATACATTACAGTTCAGGTAATTGGCTTCCTTCCAGCTTATCCTTTCGCGCCTAGGCAAAACCAGTTTTATCAGACATCCTATTTGGCTGCACAATTGTGGAGGGCTGATGGTTTAATGAGTAAGTTTTAAGGATGCTGTAATTTTGATTTGAATTTTTTTGACTCTGTTTTTCTGATTCTCCTTTGGATGGAAACATAGATTTAGCTTAAGCAGAGAAACCAGGGCCAGGCAATGCCAGAGTCAGACTTTTTTTTTTTTTAAAGGCATATATTATATAGGGTAATCTCATCTATATGTTTTAATACTCTGAGGATTGCTGTCAAGCATAAGCCTCTGGAACTGGCGTTTGGGGATTTGAAGGAGCGCTCCAGAGCAACAAAAACTACAAGATTTCCAAAATCTACTGAATTACAAAATTGTCTTGGGAAGAGCTTATCGTTGACTCAGTCTAGGATTATATAACTTCATCACTGCATCCTTTTTTTTTTTTGCATCTCCTCCTTTGTCTGCAGCAAAAAAAGTTATACTTTTCAATATAAAAAGATAGTTTTGGTCAAACAGACATATTCGAAGCTGGAAGGCAAGTACGACAAACTGAAAGGGTTTTATTTTCCCCTCTCTTCTTGTCCTACCTGTCACCCTACAGCTTCTGAGAAGCAATTGTTTTGGGGAAAAAACCCTCACAAATCCTAAAAAAGATCAAAAAGCCCAAGGGATCACATTCAAAACAAATGGAACAGAACCATTGCAGGATCTACTGCTTTCGTGGAAATGACAACAGTAGCGTTGGGCCATTGTAAGGCAAGCAGTTTTGTATGGTATGTGCATATGACAGCACAATATATACGAAAAAGACAGAGCTTAGAGCAAAATCTTGCAGAGTTCAGGGCAAAATACTTAACACACTACATACATAAACACACACACACACACACACACACTCCCCAATACCACTGGGGGGGGGACATATTCACAGAGCACTTTTGAAAATACAATATTTCATCTTTACGACACTTTTTTAATGATTACTTTTTTTTACTGGTGTTTCCAAAAGTCTGTGTCGTAGAAACCAATTATCTGTCTGTCTGCCTGCCTATCGTCTTCCATTTTGAAGCTATGACTATGTATTTCCGGCCTAAGGTTGAAGCTGTCCATTGCTTTCAGTAGATTGTATAGATTTAAAATTCCTGCTTATTCTTGCTTGCTTGCAATTAATTGGTGCACCCAGCTGTATATCCTATGGAGGTTCTCAATCATTTGGGACACTCAATTTTAATTTGTGCCCATTAATAACATGGACATTGAATAAAATCAAACAAAAGGATGGATTAAGAGCAATGATTTTCATCTGCAGAATAATAATGTGCCTGCAATATGTTTTTTTTTGAATTATCATAGAACATCTTGTTAGAACACTTTCTACATTAACGGGCAGTAGATTTAAAAAAAACCAAACCTATGGGGATGAATGATGAGATACTTGTATATACTTACTTTTTAAAAGAATTATTTCCTCTCATTGATTTTTTTTTCCCTCTAAAATATTTTCATTAAAATGAGAAATACGTTACTTGGATGTATGGTTTAATGTTAGCCAGACTGTTAAAAAAATGTTATTTCTCAGCTATGACTACATAGTATTTACATAAACATTTGGAAATAGACTCCTGTTTTAAGAAAAAAAAGGGCATCCTCAAGAAAGGCATAAAAATACAGAATTATTTGTTTAACGCTAGGTCTTCCTGGGGCAAAGCAGTTAATTACTTACTTCATTACAGTCTATGGAAATACAGTGGTTTTAGAGGCGAAGCTGTTTTTCATCTCCTCTTTGTTACACGGTGAGACAGCTGTTCTTACGACAGATCCATTATAGCTTATCACCAGAGGACAGACCAGGAACATCACACCATGAAATATGCCTCTTGTCACCACCAGCCAGAACAAATGCTGGGACTCCTCGGAAAGGAAAAGATCTGCTTTTGGAGAGAAGTGGACATTAACTCAAATAGATTGGCTTCATTGATTTTAATGTACAAGGAATTACTATGACACAAAAGCAAGCCATAACTCCCAGCGGTAATATGGATTTCTCCCAGGTGCCCCTTCTTCGGCGTTAATGTAGTTAATTAGCATCAAGGAAGGAAGGGTTTGAATGATAAAGAGTCATTCCTGGTTTTCCTTTGTACAATGAACAGGCTACTTTCCAAAGTCACTACTTTAGGAAATACGGTGCCATTTTTTAGAATCGGTATTCCCAGTGAGCCTCCATCGGGAAATAATGCTGGTGTTGACAAGGGGATATGGATATGATTATTACTTATTTGCAGTCCCAGATCAATGAGGTGGCTACAATGAGCCATCTGCTTCCAAACATAGTGACACTCTTGCCTATGAGGCCAAAGTAAAGATTGTGCAGCTCACTTGGCTTGTAAGGAGAAAGTTCTTACAGTGAGGACAGTTGACTAGTGGAACCGCTTGCCGTCAGACGTTGTGGGTGCTTCACTACTGGAGGCTTTTAAGATGAGACTGGAGAGTCACGTATCTGAAAAGGCTTGAGCGGGGGGATAAGACTAGAAGACCCTTGAAGGTCCCTTCCAGCTCTATTCTGATGGATTGAATTGCTGAGGAAGCCCTTCATATTTTCCTAGAGAGGGTGGCTGGACATGCCAGTATCCAACCAATCCAATATCCATGCATAGAAATTAGAGATTCTATAGAAGTCTCTTGGGAATACGAGATTGTTTTTTAAAGAGTCTTATAGCCCTAAGACCATGATTAAGCATTCTCCTAGTAAGGATGAACTTAATAGACCTTTGTTGTAAGAAGGGAAGAAAATGTAGCTGGTGGTATAGTATCCTTCCATAATAGATAACAAATTAATTGCCTGTTAGTATATAGAGCTCTCTAACTCTGTACCTTCTATCTCTACCTGTGCTTTAATAATGCATTTTAAATACCTCAAATACTACAATACTTCTTGCATATAGAATGAGAGCCGTACTGGCTGTGATAATTGCCAGTACTTTCAGTTTCTAATTACACATTGATTACCTGGGCTTGGTTTCTTCTTGGAGGAGAAATTGTAATTTCCATCTGGGCCCTGTATTATCTCCATTTTTCTCTATGAATAATAAGCTGAACGTGACTTAAGTCTTTTTGGAAATTGCCAATTGCCTGCCAAATTGTTGAAAACTGGAAGACAAGATTTACTCTTGCCCTTACATAGAGGTCTCTAACAGCTGGCCTGAATAAGTATCAACAAAAGTCCACTTCATCTACCAGAAGGCTTTTACATACCTATTTTGGCTCAGGAAGGAAGGAAAGAGCCTGGAACATTAGGAATAGGAAGGGATACTGGTTTTGTAACACATGAAGAACAATCGTGCCTCAGAGAAAAACGGTGGTTTTGTATGCAGAGCCACTTTATGTCACCAAAGGATGATCTTTGCTCAGACAACCAGAGGGGATCTCCTAGCTTTAAAAAAAAAAAAAGTGAGGTTCTGCCACAGAGGAGGGAGAGAAAACATTAAAGCTGCAGTTAGATTTGAGCCACACATTTGCACTTGGAAGGCTGATGCCTCCTGGGTGCTTCAGGGGCTCATTAAATTATGAAGCACTTCATTGTCAATCATGCTGTTCCATGCTGTGATAAATATGAGTGGCCCAGAACAGACCCATTAAGGGGAGACAAGTACAGAATGAAACATATTCGTATCAAAGGATATCTATCTGCTTCCAAGACAAATGGAACCATGCTTATAACTTTCTCTATTGTTTTAGAGTTTACTGATACAAAAGTAATGACATGGATTCCAAATGGTAGATAGTAGCAATTGCTACAAAAGGTGGAGAGGTCAAAGAGTTTTGGCTTTGGTTATGCTGACCATTTCATAGTGCGAGCCAAACGCTGGAAGATCGCCAGCTAAGACCAGGTTTTCCTCATTAGAATCCTCTTTACTGTAGTTTGCTTAACCCAAATTTAGCCAGAGATCAGAGGCCAAGTAGAAAGCCTGCAGGCCAAGAGTTCTAGAGAACAAACTGGATAGCCTTAGAACATGGGTGTCAAACTCACATTGCAGTCACATGACATTTCATGATGTTTTTTTTTCCCTGGAGTGGACATCGCCTGCGTGTGGCGCATCTGGCCCACCAGCCACCAGTTTGACACCCCTGCCTTAGAAGATCACCCATTTGCGGTTGGTTTTATTACAAGCAGATGAATTGTATTGCTATGATCTAGAGTAGTAATAAATATGCACCTATCTCAGTGAGCATATGCAAGTGTTAAAGTAATCAGAATTGTGGAATGCTTTTCCTATTATTGTATTAATAGCCACCCAAACTATTTTAGCTTTTTAGTTATCCTATGTTCTTTGACAACACCGATAAGCAATGGCTCACTGTGGATGGAAATACCTCAGGCATAATAATTATATGCTGTATAATCATGTCAGTCTCCCCATTTCTAGATCAAGGTAAAGTTCCCCTTGCATATACAAACTAGTTGTTTCTGGATCTAGGGGGTGGTGCTCATCTCCGTTACAAAGCCGAAGAGCCAGTGTTTCCGAAGATGTCTCCGTGGTCATTTGGCCAGCATGACTAAATGCCGAAGGCACGCAGAACGCTGTACACCTTCCCACCAAAGTGGTTCCTATCTTTCTACTTGCATTTTTACAGGCTTTCGAACTCCTAGGTTGGCAGAAGCTGGGACAAGTAACGGGAGCTCACACCGTTACACGGTGCTAGGGTTTCGAAACGCTGAATTGCCGACCTTTCTGATTGACAAGCTCAGCATCTTAGCCATTGAGCCACCACGTCTAGGTTCCTAGGTAAACCAGACTACAAAATCAATTCCAGGGGAAGGTTAAAACTATTTTGATTGAGATGGGCTGTATTAACCGAATTGTGCCAGTTTGATTATACTGTACCTTCTTCCTCTTCTTACAGTTAAGTGAATTAGGAAGGTGTCTGCCTGAACATTGTCCACGCACTGTTTTGTTGTTCTGAACTTTAAACACATTTCATCTCCTTTTGCTTAGGTAATGATTTCTGCTCATCTTCATCAGGGCCGCCTTCTTTACTCTCCACTATACACGATGTAGATATTTTCCATGCTTTCTTTATTCCGAAGGGCGTTCATTCTGTTTGGAGCGGGCTTCCACTCCATGCTCTGGTGGTTTGTTACATCTTTTGAATGCCAGGGACAGGAGAAGAAAGTCATTCAGATTGCATTGTATGCAATGTAGCAAATTCTTATTTCCTTGAACCGGCTTATTTATGGTTGAATAGTCTTTTTTTTTTTTTTCAAAAGGCTGCGTTTTGGTTCTCCAACCAAATGGAAATTTTAATATAAATTACTGGAAAAGAGTAATGATGACCTCACATGGGAGGTGGGCATGAAATGCATCTAAAAAAACTGCGGTGTTACAATAGCTATGTTATTGTGTATTTATTGTATTGTAACATCACATCACATCATGCTATGCTAACATTACATTACATTACATTACATTACATTACATTACATTATCTAGAATACAGAATAACAGAGTTGGAAGGGACCTTGGAGATCTTCTAGTCCAACCCACTGCTTATATTACATTACATTACTATGCTGTACTGTACTATGCTATTAATTGCTATGCTAATGCAATGCTATGCTATACAATACTGTACTGTACTACACTACATTACACTATACTATATGCTGTATAGGAAAGACATATATACACACTAAATGAATTGAGAAACTTATTCTGTACCCAAGTATGTTACAGTGAATAAAAAAACAGTGAATTCCCTTACTCATAGGTAAGAAGAATAAAATAAAGGATTGTTCTAAAACAATACACTTTGCATTCTGTTATATGAGATTTTTCTCTGATGGCAAGCTACTGTACAGTGGCCTGAGCCACAACCAAAGCAGAGGATGCCCTGCTGAGCATACAGTGTCAAGTCACCAATTTCATTTTGCCATGACCAAATTAATTCCAAGCGAACTAGAATAAGATTAAATATTGTAAGTCCTTAACAATGTCATTCTGTACTCACTCACTGAGAACTAAGTTACAGTTCAGCATTGTCTTACTCCTCTACAAGCATGAGACTTGAGCCTCACTCAAGTCTTGAATGAGACCTTACATATGTGCAACTGGTTGCAAGCCCTATTAATTGCAAAGGTTTCCTTTTGTGAGCAGGCATGCTTAAACGGTATTAAGTTAGGTTGCAAATCAAAGCTTGTTATGTAAACAATACACAGGTCCTGTTTTGTTTTATTACTACTCATCTGAATGGTCTGGTTGAACCAACTTCTAATAGGCTCTATGAGACAAGAACTCATATCAGATCTTACTGAGGCTCACACTATCTCTGACTGATGCCTCTGCTCTTTTATTTGAGATGCATGCTAGTCATTGCATTGTATTTATACAAGGACAGTTTTCATAAAAGTCTCCTTCCCAGACGTTTAAGACTTCAGAGTTTCTATAATTATTACACGATGATCATATCCACTAAATTATTTCTATATCCTTGTTCCATTGTTATCTACTCCAAAGCTGCATATTAAGTTATATTTAGTATTGAAACACAGCGTAACTCATTTTTTGTCAGTATTATTCAACAGTCATCACTATCATCGTTATTAATAGTCAAGGGCACAAGAGAGAAACTTTTTAACTTAAACAAATAGCCCTAAGTGAAGGAAGCAGAAAATCGATAATTTTATTTGAATTTATTTGTTTGTTTATGTGTGTATCTGTGGATTCATCTATTGTTGCAGCCCACTAGAACTCAAAGTACAGATATTACGGGGAATATGTGTACATGGAGAGACAGTTTGATGCAGTGGTTAAGGCACCAGACTAGAAACTGGGGAATTGTGAATTCTAGTCCTGCTTAGGCTGGGTGGTTTCAAGTCGATCATTTTTTTTCAGCCCTAGAAAGAAGGCAGTGGCAAATCATTTCTGGAAAAATGTTGCCCAGAAAATTGTAGGGAGTTTTCCAGGTACACTCTCCAAGAGTCAAGACTGATTCAAAGGCACCCCCGGATATATACACGACCTACTAAAAGAGCAAGATTTTTACCATCTTCTGAGGATCAATGGAATGTATTCTTGCTTAAGGAAGTAGGTTGTTCCGTAAGAGAGGAGCTGTATTATAGGAACCGCTCTTCCAAGGTGAGCCCCATGAGTAGATGGTTCCTGGCCATCTAGGTTAGATAGGCAGTTTCTTTCTGGGAAAGATATTGATGTTAAGGACACTATTCAAACTATGAATGCAGTGAAATAGAAGGGTGGAAATGCTAGCCACAGTGTTGTGTCACCTCCATTCTTACTGAAAGTCACGGGTAGCCATGAAGTTCATTTGAGTTTGCTTGCTCCAAGAATGATTGGCTGGAATCCTATTTAACTATAAACTGTGTACAGTTTATCCAAACAGAATTACATTTACGAACGACTTAATATGAGTCATGAATTGATTAACAACAGACCCCGCCCTCTTCTCCTCCTTGCATCATATTCCCTCCCCCTATCTTTTTAGCAAGGTTAATTTTATATATATATATATATATATATATATTTTCTTAAGTTTTCGCGGGTACTTACATGTATGGCATTCAGCTTTGTTCAGGTATTTTCCCATGTCATTGTAGTTGTGCTTTTAAAGTTGTAGCAATGTTTCAGCAGAATCTCATCTGCCATCATCAGGCTTCTATATATATCTCTTTGGTTATTCGGGTTTTCTCCCGCATAAGATTGGAAGTATCTAGGTGACGTTTCGATGAAGTCTCATTCATCATCTTCAGGCTTGTTTCTTCAGCTTTGTGCTGAAGAATATATATATATATATATATATTACCAGTAAATTATGCAGTTTTAACTTTTAATATTGTAAAGCCATCCAAAATGACCCTGGGCGCCTAATAAATTTTACAAATAAATAAATAAAATAAATAAATATACCAAATCAGATCACTGCTCTAATTAGCCAATGAGCAGTCTTGGATAAAAAATCTTGTTATCGGTGTTATTGGTCAGATGTGCAGTACCTTTGGAACTCTAAATATTATTATAGGGTAACTTCCATCCAGAAGTATCCACAAGGAAGGTCAAGAGCATCAAAATGATGGACAAGACTGGCAATCAAAGTCCTGTCCTTTGAAATGTGGGTCTCCTGTATCACATAAAAAGGGATAGAGCTTTCAGTGTCTGGTCACACCTGCAATTTTGATATTGTTGGCCTCCTCTGCAGACACCCCTGGTCCCACCCTTCCTGATCTTTATGCAGGATGCCAAGATAATTTTCTATAACTGCATGTTATTTACGCTTTGATCTTTAAGAAACTAAAATTCTTCTTGATGAAGTCAAAATAAAATTTTGATCAAATTGAAAAGAAAGTTTAAAACTAGTTTGAGATATTATAGACTTAGACTTACATACTGCTTTGTAGTGCTTTACAGCTCTGTCTAAGCGGTTTACAGAGTCAATCTATTGCCCCTAACAATCTGGGTCCTCATTTTACTCACCTCGGAAGGATGGAAGGCTGAGTCGACCTTGAGCCTGGTGGGATTTGAACTGCCAAATTGTAGGCAGCTGGCTGCAGAAGTATTTTGCAATACTGCACTCTAACCACTGCGCCATGGCAGTGCAGAAAAATCTCTTTCTCTCTCCCTCCCTCCCTCCCTCTCTTTCTCCCCTGTTTATGGAAGAAATACCAGTAATGCACCATTTGTTTAGTTATTCCTTTCCATAGAACGACCTACAGAAGTGAATCACAATCTATCTACTTATTCTATCAGTAGATCGATTTCTCTCTCTCTCAATATCCTAGGAAGTAATGTTAAATTCCTAGGTTAACATCAAATGGTAATTCCTTATGAGAGTATTGTTGATGACAGAGTTACTGAGAGCATGCAATGATGCACCTTGAGGTGAAATGACATTTTGTCCCCAAATTTTTCCACCTGATAAAAGGATATAACGGACTGTCCCTGTATTCTTTTCAATGTTGCTGAAATGACTCTGCTGAATGGTTTTATCGCTGTGGCATTAAATCAAAGGCAGCCTTTAATCAAAAGCTATCTTCTGTTCCCAGACCATCGTTAGAGGAAATAAACCTTGCAGGGATGCTTCAATCAATGGCTTGCTAGAAGAATTTGACAATATCTCCGTGACCCGTTCCAACTCACTTCGGAAGGAGAGTCCTCCCACGCCTCACCTGAGATCCTCCAACCATCTAGAAATCCACCAGCAAGAAAATGGCTTTGTCACCTATTCCCAGTATTCCAGCGAGTCAGAAACAGGGACTGATTTCTTTGTCGAAAGGTACAGAGACAGATGCCTTCGTGGGGAAGAAGCAGATAGATATTCCCAAGGGAGCTGTGCTGTGAAGCAAAATGGACACCTGGCCAAGCTGAAACCCAGTGAGATGTATTTTTCTGAAGCCAAGCCTTTGAAGTCTGACATCTCTAGATTCTTACCAGATTATCGCACTTCCTTGGAAACAAAAAGTAAACTGAATGAGTACGGTGGCCTGAAGCTGGAATATCAGAGGGCGCCTAGTCATTCTTCTTTGGATTATAAAGAGCCTTTTCATTATGCTCTCTCTAGAACTTCTCTTCACAGTCAATACTCCAGAGAAGGACTAGAATACAGTGACAGTGAGTGGTCCAAGGATGAGTACGACAAAAGACCAAAATCCTCCTATGTGAGCCAGGCAAGTCCTCAACCAGCAATGAGGCAAAGGTCAAGGTCAGGGTCTGGCCTTCAAGAGCCAATCCTGCCCTATGGAGCAAGTGCTTTTAAGTCCAGTCAGCAAGGGTATTCCTACAGCTCCTACACCTACCCGCGATTGTCGGAAACAACAGCAGGCGTTCCAAAGGTAAATTTATATAGGTCCACATTTTCAACCTTATTATAATTTCAGTATTTTAAACACGTTGTTTTCCTTTGGTTATCACCGCAGTGCCTCAGTCCCAAAGAGGGTTTGTCTCCCAGAAAACTGACATGAGTTAACATGAAAGTTTTCTCATTTTAAATCCTTGTCATTGTGGTATAATGAACAGAATGCAGTATTCCTGCTTTTTTCCAAATATGGAACAGAAGTCAAATCAAATTAATACAGGTACTAAGTAGAAATATCTAGTTGATAGGCTAGATATGATAAGCAATAGAAATATATGGAACAAGTCCATTTCTAGGAATTTTCTCATATTTTTTCCTTGTGGATTAATAGCTTCCTGGCACTTCAGATATCCCTGTGTTGTTTCCAGTTATACATGCCAATATGTATATGATTAAATGCTTTTTAAGCTACCTATTTTTCAAATTGCTGCAGGCTTAGTTGTGCATCTTAGTTTATGTTTGGATGAGGTTTAAGACGCAGATGATACATAATGTATGTTTCATAAAGAGTTGAAATATTCAACTGGCTTGAATCAAAGTGACTACTCTTGTTTTCCCTCATACTTATTTCTTGGAAGCATTTGCACAAACTATCGTACATAAAATCATTTTCTTAGGAGAAAATAATCTGGATAAAATCAGAAAGAAGGTGGTTAACTTAGGGGAATTAGAAATGCAAATCTACTTGATTCCCACAATATCCCTTGTTATAGTAAGCACCCAATTGCCATAGCTAAATTGGCTGAATTGTTTAGTTTAGCTTGTAGATGCCAGATATGGCAAACATCCTGCTTTTTATGAGGCATTGTTCAATAGAGAAAAAAGGGGAAAGTTTCAGGGCACAGTCTTTTCCCCAAATAAATCTCATATTGGGATATCATTTTATAAAGTATCTGCTTTTTATTCTGTCTTGTCTGACAATTGCAACCAGTCTTTGATCAGGCTTCTACTCGGACTCAAATATGTGTGCAGGAATGAATCATGAATGAATGTTGAAATGAAATTAAGCTAGTGATGATATTTTGTGAGTTGTTAAACAACAGACAAGTCCCATACTTGTTCAGCTCATTAGTTAAGATTTGCTTGTCCTAGTCATTTTGGATTTTACTTTCCCCAAAAGATTCAACAATTCTACGCCTTCATCAATAAATCTACCCCTACATTTTCCAATAGATCATCATCGCCATCATACTGACACTTTTCTATTTTGAAACTAATTTTTCCTCACAAAATACTAGAAAAGGCCCAGACATTGTCACAGAATAAATGTTAAACCATGCACAATGAATATTTACTTTCTAGCACAAGCATATGTTTGCTGGTGATTTCTAAATTATCACTGTGTCCCTGTAAGCCAGGTAGATAAGACTATGGAAGAAGCTTTTCATGTTGTTATCTCATGTTATCTGAGTTAATACTATTGAACTCAATGGGATCTTTGCACAGCAAGAGCTGATTTATCAGATTCAGTCTAGGGCATTGTGAGCTGATGCCACCCCAAAGAATAATAAAAGGAATCTCATCTTCAGAGCAAAAACCCACACAGTCTAGAGCAGGGGTGTCAAATTTGCAGTCCACAGGCTGAATGAGTCACGTGCTGGCCACACCCACTCCCGGTTTAGCGAAGGGGGAAAAAGTCACAATATGTCGTGACGCCGCGAATTTGACGCCCCTAGTCTAGAGCTAGCTAACTGTTTTCAAGTCAAGGGCTACATTTACTTTAGTGTGCCAGGACCTACACTCCAAAATTAAATACAGTTAAGGTATTTAACTCCCACTCCCCACTCCTATATGTCTAATAATTTCCCTTCCATCTCACAGAAAATGTGTTTGGTGGAAGCATCTTGGAGGGCTTTGTGGAATTGCTTGTGAAGTATTTGGTCAATCACTATCTATGGCCTGCAGTCTTACATGGAACAACTATGATAGAATTGCCAACCTGTTTCCAACATGGCTGCTCTGATACCTTCAGAAAACGCATGATCAGAGCGGAAAGCTGGCAGATTTACTTTTCTGATTGGAATTCAAAGAAGTACTTTCTTGTCAAAACTCAGCCCATGTATCTGGCTGCCATGGCTAATAACTCTTGATAGCACCAGACATATTCACCCTTGAGGTAGTTGACTAATTCCTTTTTAAAGCTGTCTAAGCCCACAGCAAGTCCCACATCATCAGCCAGCAAATCCCAGATCTTTGTCACGACTTGTTCAGGGCATTCGTTTTTTTAAGCTGTTTTAAGTCAGCTTCATGTTTCAGGTGAGCCTGCAATGGAAGTATACAAACCTAGCCATGTTTTATCCTGGGCAGTATAGCCAGTCAAAAAGAACACGCTTCTTTTTTTCTGTCAAGCCACAGAGGAAGTTGTGTGAACCCATTATGGAGGGAAAAAGCAGCAGTTAATTTCGTTTAATTGAACAAGTCAGCTTTGAGTGGAGTTGACATCTGTTGTCCATTTTTCAGTCCGTTGTGAAGAAATGTAATTTATACTGGCTAAATTTGTGGATGAGTGCCTCATTTGTGTTAGGATCTGCTAGGCTCATGTTACTTTGCGGGCCTCTCCCGCACCTTATTTCTTTGAGGTCTCTTAATCTCTTGCTTTTCTTGCTGTTTTCCTATCCATATTTTTTCCCTACCTAGCTCCAAAAAACCTGGAATTATTCAAGCACCAGGGCCCTATCCACTGCTTAGCAGGACCAATCTGGGCACCTCTACTCACAAGGACGTGCTGCTGAATTCTATGAGACTTACTTTGAGGGCAGCTTATGTAGAATTGCAAATGAGAAAGCCTTTGTGCCAAGGAGAATAAGCAGATGCATTTGAGCTCCTTTAACACCAAGCATGTTCCGCCTCACTGCTGTGACTTTGATGGATGTCTTGTCAGAATTTAATCTGCTTCATTGACCTGGATTTGAGAAAGTGATTCTTTTTCACTTTCCTTATCTTTTCCTTAGGCCAGTTTCATTCATTTCTATTTCTATTTTATACTTAGAAAGGTATATTAATTGTACGTGTTTGTCCGATTTCTAGCTCGTCGTGATCTTATCACTCCCAGTGGGATATAAATTCAATAAATATGGTACATGTTATTGACTTTGCAATGTTATAGATATCTGTGCCCGGACCTTGTTAGGTTGTTTACAGTTTTTTTTTTTTACTGCATACATTACAGAAAATAACATGTGTAAAAAGTATGAATGAAAGTATCTTAACTGTAGCTTTTTATTTTTTTCCTGAAGACTTTCATGCAGAACAATTCTGACATTTATTAAACTACATGTCAGATCACTAATGGGCAGAGGGATTGATTTGATCATGGGATCCAAGAGTTAAGGCTTTTACAGAGGAGGCAGAAGGAACACAATCCAGTCTGTTCTCTATATTACAGTTTTCTTAAACTGCACAACCATTAATTTTTAAGGTACAGAACTGCATGTAATGCAATGGAGCCAGGTTGGAAAAAACCAGACCATTGCTTTATCTCTTCCAAAAAAAGTATAAATCACTGCCAAACAAAAATGCTGTATAATAGTATCCAAAGGTGTAGTCCAAAACCACATGACAGGGCAATCCTGCAAAAGCCAAAAGCATAAATATGTAACTTCTTTTGGATAAGGTGTCCTTTCCCACAGTCTTTGTTATTAAAGCAACAAAAAGTTGTAGTGACTTGCTGTGTGATCTATTTAAATATAGATTCCATCATATTTGCTCAGGATTATGCAGTGCAGGTTCAGGACCTTATTTTCTTCTTTTTGTAGTTTCCAGATTTCCACTTATGGTTACAGAGGGTAGTTTGGAAAGTAATGTCTAGGTAATATTTCATTGTGATGTCCCAAAGTAGGAGCTTTTGTTTAAAAATATCTAATTGTAGTATTCCCCTCCAACCCAGAACAGAATGATGCAAGCTAACTGACAGTGCTTAGTTTTCAATGTAGTGCTTTTCATTCATGGTGACAGAATCTGGGATCAAAAAAAGTATTGTAAGTAAATATTTTTGTTTATGGAACCAAGATACTCTGCCGCTTGAATCGTAGAGTTAGAATATTGTTCTAAAAGGTTATCAGCAGAGCAGCCATCAAGACTTCACTGCCTCTGGCAGTCAGCTTCATTTCTTCTAACTCAGATAAAATTCTTGGCCTGTCTTAGACTATTATTATTATTATTATTATTATTATTATTATTATTATCCTTTCACAAAATATTCTGAGCTCTTCCTAAAAGGTTGAATTGACGTACAATTCTCATATGCATCTATTTTTCATTTCCAATTTATTTATGCCTCAGAAATTTGCTACTCCAAGATATAGTTAGAGGATAATAGACATATTTATTTCGGTACTGATGAATGAACCGTCTTTAAAATAAAGTGGCCAACCTACCCATTGGTTTTAGCTTTCAGAACAGGTTCCGAGAGCCAGGGAAATCCTTTTCTCATCAAAACTTCCTAAGAAATTAAGAAGAAGAAGAAGGACCAATGAAGGCATCTCCAGGGGTGGTTAAACAGAGCCAATTCTTGTTGTGCGTCTCTTTTCCTGCGCTAGGCGGAACTCGGTTGTTCCCTCGCTGTGCAGCAACCCACGGAGATAAATTGATGCCGCAGCAGGCTTCCCCTATCGCTCCTCCCTTACAGCCTTAGCATAAAATGGTCAAACGAAGTTCCACTGCAGAATTCAATTTCACAGTTCAGTTGGGTCCTTGATTACACTGCCAAATTCAGATTAATGTGCATTTAACTAACATGGATCAGAGGACTTCTGGCTGGCAGCCAGCAGTGAAACTAGTAACTAAACTCTGAATGGAGCTTCTGTTTTGTCCACCCCTGCCTCACACTTTGCCACTGAAATTGATTGATTAAATAAATTCACTGCTATAATTATTTGCAATCGTGCTACATCATGAGTCTGTTTCTAAATTCCCCCACCCACCTACCCACCCACCCACCGTGGAGTTGCTACGAGCTTGCTTGCTTTGCACAATGCTGAAAATGACTCTTTTCGCAAAAGGCTTATTATTCTTTCCTCCCCCCCCCCTTTCTTTTTTGGAATCATTCATCTACATAGGTACATATTTGGGACTGTCAAGTATTAGCAGATTAAAAAAATGAGACAAGACTTGTAAAAAAAAGGGTGCGGGGGGGCGAAGAGACATAAAGATTGCGGCTTACTGAATTCTAAAAGTTCAGAAGCAAATTGGATTAAAAACAGTGTAAATATTGCTGTGGTACTTGCTTTGAAGAGTATGGCTCATATTTTTTTTTCCTCCCAAGACTGATTCTGATATAGATTAGAAAGAATCAATTTGGGTATTCTGAATAATCGTTTTTAGAAGATCATTTAGGAAATGGCAGCATCCTATTTTATATCTTTCTAAAATAATGCTGCTGTGTAAGAACTGAAGAAGGTGAGCTTCTTCTTTCTATTTCCATATTGTAAATTTTCTGCAGATATTCAGTCTTATTATCCTATATAAATTAATTCCAGAGTTAGCTATCAGTAAAAATTGTCAGTTGATTACCTTCACTGATTTTTATGGCAATCTCTGTGTGCTTATCAAGTTATATTAAGGTACTAGCTCTATACTCGTGCTTCACTATGAAACTATGTGATCGGGCCAGTGGTGGGATTCAATTTCTTCTTACTACCAGTTCTGCCGGCGTGGTTTGGTGGGCGTGGCAGGGGAAGGAGACTGTAAAATCTCCAGTCAGAGGTGGGATTTGCCGGTTCTCCAAACTACTCAAAATTTTTGCTACCGGTTCTCCGGAACTGGTCAGAACTGCTGAATACCACCTCTGGATTGGACTTAGTTTTGGGGGAGGAAAATAAGGGGAAAAATTGTGCCTCTGCCTACCAGCATCCATCGGTATTCATCTGGCTAGCGTTCTGTCAGTGGGTGAGAGAGTTGAGGGCTGTTTGGAAACTGAAATATGGAAAGTGAAGCTGTGTGAGCAAGGAGACAGCAAGGAGCCTGGTTGTAGCTTAGCTCAACTGTTCTGTACTAAAGCTGGTTGCTGCTCTGAAACTGAAACTCCTCTCTTCTGCTTGTGTTTTGCATTTGGAAGAGATTTCTTTTCAGGTGGAAAGGGGGAGTAGAACTCCTTAGCATCAGAGCATGTTAATAATAATATACGAAATACTAATGCTCTGATGGTCATTTCGGAAAATCCTTTCTTAGTGAGCACCGAGAAGCCAAGAGGAACATAAGTGCCAAATTTCAAGCTTGTAGGCTTTACGGTTCTGGAGATTTTGTGATGATGCATGACTGGTATTTCACTTATATATATATAGATTAAGATTACTAGGCTACCGTTAAGACTAGTAATAGTATCCACCAATTAAATATTTTTTTAAAAAAACCATCTGTAAATAAATATAGCTCGTATTTAACCCAGCAACTGCAAAGGTTGGAGGAAATGTCTTCCAAGCAGAGACCTGTAATTCCGATGACTTTCACTTTAAACAAAATCTATTGCCAGATCTTTGGGGTCGAGGTGGGGTCTGCTATAAACAACATAAGACTCCCTCTTGGTCATCCCCTAAGAAAAAAATATTTAAGCCATGGTTTCAAACCAACAAAAGCAACTTTACCACTTGCCTTAGGAAAACAATGCCAACCCAAATATATAGACAGTATCATGCAGGTAGAAGAAATAGGCAAGCTGTTGAAGTCCGTGAGATAATCTCCTTAATGCTCTGCAGACAGATTTGCCCAGATAGCAATTTACCCACAACCATCCCCTTAAAAGTACTGCACAGAACATTTCAAAAGAGCAGGAGGACATATGTAAACGATCCATCTCTCCTCCCCTTTCTTGCAAAATAAATGTCCACAGCAGTCTCTGCAAAAGTCTCCAGTAGCAGTTCCATTCTTTCCCTGGATGCTTAATCCCTTCTGGTTGGATCTTCTGCTGCCCAGCTTTGCAGGATACAGTCTGTTTCTGAACTCTTCAAGGGATCTTGATATGCACCAAGACAAATTCCTTGTGTGTCCAATCACACTTGGCCAATAAAGAATTCTAATCAATCAATCTATCTATCTACCTACCTACCTACCTACCTACCTACCTACCTACCTGCCATCCATCATCTATCTATCTATCTATCTACCTACCTACCTACCATCCATCATCTATCTATCTATCTACCTACCTACCTACCTACCTGCCATCCATCATCTATCTACCTACCTACCTACCATCCATCATCTATCTATCTATCTATCTATCTATCTATCTATCTATCTATCTACTTATCTATCTACCTACTTATCTATCTATCTGTCTGTATGTCTGTCTGTCTATCTACCTACTTATCTATCTACCTACTTATCTATCATCTATTTACCTACCTACCTACCTATCATCCATCATCTATCTATCATCTATCTACCTACCTACTTATCTATCTACCTACTTATCTATCTATCATCTACCTACCTACCTACCTACCTACCTATCATCCATCATCTATCTATCTATCATCTGTCTGTCTGTCTATCTACCTACTTAGATAGGTATCTATCTTAGATAGATATCTATCTACCTACCTACCTACCTACCTACCTTCTCCAGTCAGATCTATTGTGCAATTTCCCTCATTGCTGATGCTTTCCCTTTACGGTCGGCCAAGTGACCAAACAATACTCCTGAATCCTTCATGCTGTCCAAGCTAACCCTAACCTGCAAGAACTAAAGCATGCAGTCACCAGGAATCAATACTGACATGAAAACCCAAGTGCACATTCCTGCACTCTAATATACTAGTATCTGGCAAAGTGGGGGTATTTTTTTTAAAGATAACTTGTTCTGTTTTGTGCTCTATGGGCATTCTACATGATCCTATTAGGGTTTTTTTTTTCATAATTTTTCTTAGTCTCATTTCCACTTCCAAAATTAAACCAAGGAGGATGGAAGTTCTAGAGAACTCAAGGCCTAGAAATCAATTATGCTTTGGCTAAGGGTAATTATTCCTGACAAAGATGGATTTTTGTTTGAACTTCTTGGCTAAGAAAGCCAGTACGATGCAGTGGCAAAGGTCCTGGACTGGAAGCAGGGAAAGAGAAGTTGCCAGACTTCCCATACACACAGAAGCCAGCTGGGTGACCTTCGGGAAATCACTCCCTCTCAGCCCTGATCAGCATCAGGCCAGATGATCAACAAAACCCTTTGTGGCATTGTGTATGGGTAGCTTTGCTGTAAGACCTAGTGTTCTGACCAAGGCTTCCTGAGACCATAATTAATCACACGCTTAGTTCAAGCAACCCTCTTTTTATTTCAACAGCTGGGAATTATGTTCATTCCCAGCTTGTAATGAGTCCCAAACAGTCCCTCGAGATAAACACCCACCTTTCTCTCCTTTGAATTGCTGCCAACAACTAAAGTGCCAAATTAACTGTAAAAAGTCAAACGGAGTACAAAGTCCACACTGAGCTTCAAGGTTTAATCCAAACAGAGCAAACATAGTTGCTTCCTGCAAAGGCTCCTGTCCCTTTGCTCCTCCTTTTTGTCTTATGGGAAGGCCAATCAACTCCAAGTCTTACTCCCGATAAGTATTTTTGCCTTCTGGCAGCTCTGCACATACGCACACTGGGAACAGCTCCCCTTGTTCTTCTGCCTTGCTGCTATCAGATTCTGGAGGCTCCGGAGTCAGCACATAACTCCCAGATGGCCCCGGCCCCATCTCTGTATCAGACTCAGGACCCTCGTCCAAGTCCTCCCTAGACTCCCAGACTGGTCCATGTTCCTCCTCACTGTCTGACTCTGCTGCCTTCCCCACAGGCTGCTGGTGGACCACAACACATAGGTACCCATGATACAAAAGCAGGTGGACAAACAGTTGGGAGAACCACCACTGCCACCACTATTGAATTGTTTGGTTACCTCAGATCGCAGCCTATTGAGAGAAGTAACACAAAATTATCTCTCCTGTCCCCTTAGCAAGAAACTGACATCCATGTGAACTGACATGGAAGAAAATGCTATATGTTATACATTGCATAGAGCCTTGTCTTAATAAGTTCTCAGGCTGCCTCAGGCATGGCAATTGCTGTTCTGCTTCAACTGTGACAGCTGCAAGAGCAGCCCAGCTGGATCTCACAATTCTCTTTTAATCTAGCATTCACTTGCTAAACGTGGCCAGCCAGGTATCTCTCGGTCCTTTAAAGCAGCAGCGGCCAACCAGTGGGCCACGGCCCACTGGTGGTCCATGAAAAAATGTTGGTGTCACCCCCAGAGCACCCCCACAAAGCAATTAATCCAGGCTGCGCAGGAACACAAGGCTGTGCCACCCACATGGACTGCATTCCCTGCCCACTCACGCCTTATCTGGCAAACTTGCCTGCTAAGTTGCTGTTTTTTCTTTTTCCAACCATCAGCTGTTCTGCTGTGCCCGGAGATTTAGATTAGCTAGAAAGCAGGAAATAGTTGGATTTCTTGCTTTCTAGCTAATCTTTAGATCTTCACCTCTGCTTTTAAGCAGAGCCAAAACTTTCAGTGCAGATTCAGCTAGCCGATGACAGAAACACAGATCTCTAAGTGAATCTGTGATTCTGTGAGCAACTTAATCTGCCTGACTGCTTTGCCTGATTTTGGGTAAAACTTGCTCTTTTTTATAAAAAAATTCAATATTTATATAAATATTTATAATATGTACATACAAGCCATGCCTAGCCAGTCACATGACCACCAAATTACACCCACAAATTAGGCCACACCCACAGAACTGGTTGTTAAGAAATTTGAATCCCACCCCTGCCTCTGTGTGTTTGTGTGTGTGTGTGTGTGCGCGCGTGTGTGTGAGTGAGAGAGAGAGAGAGAGAGAGAGGGACGGAGGGAGGGAGAGAGAGAGAAGTTAGATCAGATCTATCTCTATCTCTCTCTCTCCCACCAACATCAGCAAGCTACCGTCAGTCAAAATTCATATTAGTGGTCCCCAGGATTTAAAATTATGAGTTTGGTGGTCCCTGAGGTCCAAAAGATTGGCAACCCCTGCTTTAAAGCATACAAAATACAAGTAGTTCTCAACTTACAACAGTTTCATTTAGTGACCAAATTTACAACGGCACTGAAAAAAAGCGACTTATGACCAGTTTTCATACTTATGGCCATTGTAGCATCTCCATGGTCATGTGATCAAAATTCAGACTCTGGGCAATAGACTCACATTTATGACGGTTGCAAGGTCCCGGGGGTCATGTGATCTGCTTTTGCGGCCTTCCGACAAGCAAAGTCAATGGGGAATCCAGATTCTTTTAACAAAAGTTTGACTGATTTAACAACTGCAGTGATTCACTTAACAACACTGGCAAGAAAGGTCATAAAAATTGGGGCAAACTCACTTAACAAATGTTTCACTTAGCAACAGAAATTTTGGGCTTAATTGTGGCCGTAAGTCAAGGACTTCCTGTATGTTTGAAAGTTTCTGCTTATTGAAGTATTATTATGGGTCATCACACAGTCAGCCAGATGTTTAGACTGGACCGGGAAGTTTTATCCACCTATACAAAGTCCTTCCCCAAGATCTATTATTATTGTTATTATTATTATTGTTGTTGTTATTATTATTATTATTATTATTATTATTATTGATGGTTCTCTCTTGTCAGTAATTGAGACCAGAATTTTTAAAAGAAAGCAATACAGTCATAAAGCATTACATCATGTGACCATGCCATGTAGAATGGCAGTTCTGGCAATCCCATTTGCCATTGTTAAGAACCTAATGTGATTGCAACTTCCGACTTCCTGCCGGCTTCCCCATTGACTTTGGTAGTGTGAAATTAGCAGGGAACATTGGAAATCGTCATCACGTGACTGCAGTTCACTGCAACTTACTGCAAGCCAGGAACCAAGCGCACAGATTGCAGTTCTGTGGGGATGTAGCAGTGGCCAGAGGACCAGTCATAAGTACCACTTGTTCAGAACAGCTGTAACTTTGAACAGTCACTGAACAAACGGTAGTAACCTGAGTACTATCTGTATTATTATGGTTGGTCACACAGTCAGCCAGATGTTCAAACTGGATTTGGGATTTTTTTTCAACTTACCAACTTCTTCCCAAGCACCTAGGATAGGCAAATGTTGATGTTTCATGGTATTAAAAGGTTCCATCGCAGGATACGCCTGTCTTTAGTTTTGAAGACAGCAAGTTTAGTGCTCCCTTTTCCTCTTTTCCCCAAGTAATTTTGTTAGGTGAGTTGGGCTGTAAGTGATTGGCCCAAAGTCACCCTTCAACAGCGGAGAAGAAACAATATCTGATTTATAGCTACATGACCACCTATCCATGGGACAGTACTGGTCTCGTGACTTTTTTTTAAATAGTAGAAGATATTGGCCACAACTCTGAGACCTTTGCCTAGCTTTGTATACTAGTTGTGGAAATTTTTGGACCAGGAGGCCCTGTAAATCATAATTCATGCCTTCATCACTTTACTGAAAGACCACTGTGACATTCTATACCGGGTTGGCTTTGAAGTTAAAAAAAGTACTCCAAAATGTGGGGGCCTACTTGCCAACCATCGGTAGAAGATTACCCAAAGTAGTGATTACTGGCCTTGCTGGCAATTTGCTTCCAGGTTCAATTCAAAGTGCTGTTTATCACCCATAAAGCCCTCGATTTGGGCTTGGTTTCCAGATATTGGTGGGATCATTGCTCCCCGTCCAAATTGTTCCATCTCTTCAACCAGGGGATTCTAAGAATTCCTACCCTAGAAGTGGTGAAGGAGTTGGTAGCTTGCTGATACTTCTTTAGGTCTGTCTCCACCCTTTGCAACATATTGTCCTTGGAAGTGTATGATCCTCTTAACCGCCTGACCTTTACAAGTCAGGGTCTTATAGTATTTCAGAGGGTGTACCAATATTAACGATGATGGGACTGTATTAAGTTTGGTTTTTAATTTGGGGTACTATTCATATTTGTTTTCATGGGCATTTCTATATTGTTTTCTATAATATTGTAAGCTTCCTTGAAGCCTGTGAAACAGGTGGTGCACATATTTTTATATAAATACATGAAGGGGGGGGAACCATCTGTGGCCCCTCATTGGGTTGCCCCAACCGGATCTATGGCTGTGTTTTCCACATTGTACCTACAGAGGAGGGAATTGAAACCCAAGAAAGCTCTTCCTGTCTAGTCCAGGTGACAAACACTGGATCCTCACCTCTATCCACTATGTGTGGACAAGAGCAGTGGGCAACCTATGTTATCCTTATGCCAAGGTCATGAGGCCACTGGAGTCCATCCTCCCAGGCCACTCAAACCCAGTGATGCAATTTATTACTCCAATTCAGAAACATTCAGAAAATGTTTTGGGTCACTTTCACCATTTGAAAAGGATGCTGTGTCTGTCTCCCTGCCTGCCTGCCTGCCTGGATACTTATCTCATCTGGGGATGGGTGTCATGGTATCGCAGAACATAAAGAGCTTGACAGAGGCTAAGGACACTTATTGTCAGTAGCAGCTTCAAAAAGGGGAAAGTAAAAGAAAGAAATACGAGGCTACGCCAAATCTGAATTTTCCTGCTAGACTTTGGAAACATGAATCTAAAGAGCTTCGTTCGCAAGCAAAACTGGAGACAAAGGGGGTGTGGGGGGTGTCCACATGCTTTTTTTAAAAAAGCTAAGACTTTATTTCATATAATGAAATCTAAGTATTTCTTGACAGTGTCATTACCTTCAAATTCAAAAAGGGTTTTTGCCTGGACTTTGTCCACTTTTGATACTGACTCCATAGATATTTATTTAATCCTGCCTCTTGCTCCCTTCTTTGAGTCTGCCCTCAAACACCTTCTACCTCTTTAGCTCAGGAGCAGATCTATCTTCTGCTCTGGATAGAAAGTCTCTTTGACTTGACTGGAGTCTGAGGGTTATACGTCTTGAAAAAGAACCGGCCAGGATTTCCACATGAATCAGCTCTGTTGAAAATCAAATCAAAACCGTCTGTTCTATTAACAGCTCTCCAAAGCTTGAGGCCAGGGATTCTCCCTCCTATTAAACAATATTAAACAATATTGATGAGAAAGACCAGTTTGAAGGACCTGAAATCTTTTTCATGCAAACCCATTTGTTTAACATAACAAAATGGTGGGCCATGATACGGTGGTAGTATTCTATCAGTTTGGCCCAGTTCAGCCAAACTGGTAGTAAAAAATGCTACCGGGTACGGCTAAACCAGTATTTCTGACTGTCAGCTGGGTGACCATCAGCTGTGCCATGGCATTTAGATTATCTAGAAAGCAGGAAATCATCAGCTGATTCCCCCCCCCCCCGCTTCAAAATACATCTTTTCCCAGTGCTTCCCTCAGGCCCGCTAGGCCAAAAATGGGGCGCCCCTGCCATGATACCCTGTTCCTAAATGACGATTGCTTGCAAGGCTGCCTAGTTTTGGCAATCAGAAGATATAGATCCATGCTTCGAAAGCCATTTCTGTGGGGAGTCAGTTGCTTCTCTGCCATCCTTAAACAATGTCTTGTGCCCTGCTTCAGAAGACAACAAGTAAGCATAAAGGGACAACGTTGTACTAATTAAACAAGATCTCTTTAGAACTTGTGTTTCTAGAGGCATCCGAGCAACTAGTAGTCAGTCTGACGGTGACGCACTTGAAGATGAAAGTTAAAAAGAGTAAATGTTTGCCTCCCTCGTTAGCTCAGGGACACATGGTTGTAACAAAAAACAAAGTTAACTTTTTGATGTGCCTTTTTCCACAGCTGGATTATGATCGAGCACAGATAGTAGTAAGTCCACCCCTTTCTGGATCAGACACATATCCACGAGGCCCAACAAAGCTACCTCAGAGTCAGAGCAAAGCCACCACGTATTCAGGTAGTGGCTATCAATACTCCGCTATCTATCACAAATTCTCTCACTTTAACCACCAGCCTTCTCTGCAGCCGAGCTCACATTATACTTCCACAGCTTCTTACCCGAGCTCCCCCAGCATCACTTCAAGTTCTTATCCTCCGCCGAGCTGGGGTTCCTCCTCAGATCAGCAACCTTCAAGGGTGTCGCACGAGCAGTTCCGAGCAGCTTTGCAACTGGTGGTGAGCCCAGGGGATCCTCGAGAATATCTGGACAACTTTATCAAGATCGGGGAAGGCTCCACTGGTATTGTTTGCATCGCCACAGAGAAGCACACGGGAAGGCAAGTGGCCGTGAAAAAGATGGATCTCAGGAAACAGCAAAGAAGGGAACTGCTTTTCAATGAGGTAAGTCCTTCTGGAACCCTAAGAAGGTTCTTTCGTGCCCTTAATTTCTTTCCAGGCGGTACAGGTAGCCCTTGACTTAACCACAGCTAATTAGTGATTGTTCAAAGGTACAACGGTGCTGAAAAGACCGTTTTTCACAGTTACAACCTTTGCAGCATCCTCATGATCATCTGATCAAAATTCAGTTGCTTGGCAACTGGTTCATATTTGTGACCGTTGAGATGTCCCAAGGTCCTCTAGATCACCTTTTGCAACCTTCTGGTGTCAGTGGGGAAGCCAGATTCCCTTAACAATCGGGTTACGAACTTATGAACTGCAATGATTCACTTAACACCCGTGGCGAGAAAGGGGCGAAACTCACTTAACAAATGTCTCCCTTAACAGAAACTTTGGCCTCAGTTGTGGTCATAAGTCAAGGACTACCCTGTATATCTCAATCTGAAAGCTCTCAGTGCAGAGGTGTTAATGCAATATACCGGTTAGACTGTTAACTGTAAACCAGGAAAACCTGGTTTTCACTCGACTTCAGAATTCCCCAGTCAGTCATTATCTCTCAAGCTCACTTTCCTTGCAAAGTTTTAAAGAAGAGGCCAGCCCTTATATAGTCAGAGTAAGGCTTACCCTACCAATGACATACAGGATCTTGTAGCATCACCCTACCATCACTGATGCCATATAAAAGCTGCACTCCTTACTGTTAGCACAATTGAGTGTATGACTCAAAAAGATGTTGTAAGCTGTTACTAGAGGGATGAACTGTTGGTGGCAGATGTGGGGAAAAAAAGAACTTTTTAAAGCCTGCATCCTAAAAACAGTCAATCGCTTTCAGCTTCAATGCATAATATTGTCCCACAATTAACATTAAACTAAAATTCAGCAGACAATCCAGTCAATTTCCTACATGATGAAGAATGGGGTAAGCAACTTGCTTTTGATTCTGGTGACAAAATGTTTCTGGTTTTGGTAAAGCCTGACAGTGAGAATAAAATGGGAATGGGAAGAATAAAAATTGAGATGTTAAAATATCCCAGAAAATGGACATATTCTCATTTAAGATACATTAAAAGCATAAATAAAGTTATATCTTGCTTTGAATTTGTCCCTACTTTCAGAGCAGATGCCACCCATTTGTTCTAATATCTAGAGCAAATTGTAACCTTAATAAACAGTTTAAAATGAAAAGCCACACACTTGCCATCAAAGGGAAATTTCCTATGTGCCAAAATAGAATCTTATTCGATAGAGAAGGATTAATCAGATTCATGACATTGATTTAAATGAATGAAAAAAAAATCAAATAAGGTGAAGTATCAGCTTCAGCTCAGATATGGACAGTGTTTAATTTCTCACCATAGTTTTAGCAGGAATCTGGATGTTTAGGATTTTGAGAACAGTAATTATTTTGCTTTGTTTTTGTTTTTCCTGTTGGCTGAGCAGAGAAGAATAAACATGAGCACTAATTAATGCTATCCAGGATATTTTATCTTCACATACTATCAGAGCAAATATTATTCTCTGGGATTGAAAGTAAAGAATGATCACATATATAGAAGTCAATATGCCTTGGTTTGGCCAACTGGAACATGCTACTGTCTTCCTGTGATTTGTTATTTTCATATTTAGGTCCAGCTTTTTAAAACAGTAAAGAATCAGACATAGATACAACTACAAATTTTATAAAGAGTTCACAGAAAGCAATTGTCAGTTCCGTTGATACCAATCCAATAGCACAACTGAGAGCATCAGTTCTAGAGTCTTCTGAATGGACAAAAAGAGAGGAAGTTTTATGTGGCCACTTCAAATACAACCCGTGAACAATATGACACCATTAACATGGTCACAAGGTGTGACTTTTTTCTTTCTAATGCATAAGGACAAGTCTGCATTTGGCAATGTCTCAGGCAGCAATACTCAACAAAGAAATACAGTATACCTGCAAAAGCAGCAGAAAAACATGTTTTTAAAAAATTGCTAGCGCTGGAAGAATTTGAAAAGGAACATTCAAAAGAGTATTGCTTTGAAAAGGCTTTGTTTTATTTATTTATTTATTTATATATATATATGGTATTCGGCTTTGTTTGGGTATTTTCCCATGTCATTATAGTTGTGCTTTTAAAGTTATAGCAACATTTCGGCAGAATCTCATCTGCCATCATCAGGCTTCTGTACTGTGTTCATCTGTGAGTCAGACTTTTACAGTTGTTTCAGTTTTAAATTTGGGGCTAGCCTACTGCTGTGCCAGAATGGTTTTTTCTTCATCCTGATTGGTTGGGAGTCTTGGTCTGTGTTTATTGGTCTTGGAGTTTGCTGTGTTCTGCTTGATTGGTGTTTCTAATATCTTCTAATAAATTCCCCAATCAAGCAGAACACAGCAAAAAAAAGAAAGAATCATACCCAGAGAAAAATCATCCAGATGCCCCAAGCTTTATGGTCTCCCCAAGATACACAAAGAAGGAACCCCACTCAGACCAATAGTCAGCTCCATAGGCTCACCTCTACAAAACCTGGCCAAATTTCTCGCCAAACAACTACAACCCTATGCAGAATCCATCAACTCACATGTAAGAAACTCATTCCAGTTCATCGAAATCATAAAGAAACAAAACTTACAACCCAGCGACCTACTAGTAAGCTTCGATGTCATATCCCTCTTCACCCAAATACCAATAAAAGAAGCCTTGACAGCCATCCAAAACAAATACAACCCCCCCAAGCACATCCTAGATCTGACCAACCACTGCCTATCCAATACATACTTCACCTACAATGGACAAAAATACAAACAAATAGAAGGAGCACCCATGGGATCACCCCTCTCACCTGTCATCGCAAACCTCTACATGGAACACTTTGAAACACAAGCTCTAGAAAAATACGACCACAAACCCAAACTCTGGCTCAGATACGTAGATGACACCTTCATAATCTGGCCACATGGGAAAGAAAAACTAAACAAGTTCCTCACACACCTCAACAGCCTACACCCCAAGATACAATTCACCATGGAAACAGAAACCAACAATCAACTTCCCTTCCTAGATGTCTTGGTATACAAAAGATCCAATGGCTCCCTAGGACACACCATCTACCAAAAGAAAACACATACAAACCGCTATCTACATGCACTCTCACACCACCACCCAGCACAGATCAATTCCGTAGCCAAAACACTCATCTCCAGAACAAAATGCTTAGCCGATGAACAACACCAAAAAGCCGAACTACACACCCTCACCAACGTACTTACAGCCAATGGATTCCAAAGACACAAGATTACCCACCTAATCCAAAAAGAAACCCCAACCAAAATCCAAGACAGAGAACAAGAAAACGGCAAAGCCCTCCTCCCATATATAAAAGGCACTACAGACAGAATCAGCAAGATCCTCCAAAAACACAATATTAAAACAGCATTCTGCACAAACAGAAAAATATCCACCATCCTAAGAAACCCCAAAGACAGAGTCGAATTAGAAAACCAAGGAGTATACGAAATCCCCTGCACTGCCTGCCCTGCCACATACATTGGACAGACTAACAGAAGAATTAGTGCACGCATTGAAGAACATAAGAACTCAATCAAAAAAGAAGAAACGACCTCTTCCCTGGTCCAACACCTCAAAGCCACAGGACATAAAATTAACTTTAAAAATACCAGAACTATTGCCAAAACCGAACACTTCAACAGCAGAATAATCAGAGAAGCCATAGAAATAGAAAAACGCCCACACAGCATGAACAAACGAGATGACACCTCCCGCCTCCCAGCCATTTGGAAACCCGCCCTCATGAACAGACGAATACCTGCAACCTCACCACTGCCCACTCCAAACCCCTCCGAGCCATACATGAAGCAAGCCGACACCAACTATGGAGATGCAGCGCGCCCTCGAACTCGAAGCCGGGCAGCAAGAAATCCAGCCAATCAGAACACGGCCAACCCCCCAACCAATCAAAACACAGCCAGGCCCCCCACCAATGAGAAGACACCCCCACCCAATCAGAACACAGCCAAGCCCCCACCCATTCAAATCCCACCCCCACTGACAGTTAGAAAGAAAAAAGCAGCTGCAACCTCACATCACTCTGAAAAGCAAGAGCCAAAGACAGAGGCCTGATGATGATGAATGAGACTTCATCGAAACGTTGCCTAGATACTTTGAATCTTACGCGGGAGAAAACCCGAACAACCAAAGATCCACATACAAATACCCGCGAGAACCTCAGAAAACAAATATATATATATATATATATATATTTATTTATTTCTGAAGTAGGGACAATAGCAATAGCACTTAGACTTATATACTGCTTCATAGTGCTTTATAGCCCTCTCTAAGCAGTTTATAGAGGTAGTATATTTCCCCCTAACAATTTGGGTCCTCATTTTACCCACCTCGGAAGGATGGAAGGCTGAGTCAGCCTTGAGCCCTGTCAGGATTGGACTGCTGGCTGAGGGAAGAGTTTGCCTGTAATACTGATTCTAACCACTGCACCCCCGCGGTTTATATATTCTCATCTGCAGGCAGCTGGCAGGCAGCAGAAGTAGCCTGCAGTACTGCACTCTAACCACTGTGCCACCATAGCTCAAAGATCATCCTATTCAGCAAAAACAGTGTGGCACCCTTCCAAAGACCAATATAAGCCAACCTTTTCCCCAAAGCCTGCTTGTTCAAATGCAGAAGGATCAGGTGCAGCAAGCTTTTGCTGATGATTCGGTCAACAGATGTCAAGATCCTATTATCATCCATAATAGCTGTTGACAAGGCTGTTTTCCTTTTTCCTGCATGAGTGATCGTGCCTGTCCTACATTACAGTTTTACACACCCGGTACATGTAGGAGAGCCTGTATCACTTTTTTTTTTTTTAACCAGATTGATTTGTATATATGAAGAAAGAGATGGATCCAACGATTAATTCTATCTAGGCTCATTTCCACCCCAGAATTTCATTTCTAGCCGGTCTGAACTCAGCATTATTCTACTGAGAATTAAGCCTCCAAATATGAATGACAGCATTGAGCGTTCTCTCTCATTTGGCGCATATTAGCAGGGAAGCCCCTTGGATTGTGCTGCCTTGTCAGCCTCTGCTCTTCTTCTAGGTTGTTATCATGAGAGACTATCACCATGAAAACGTGGTCGACATGTACAACAGTTACCTGGTGGGAGACGAGCTCTGGGTGGTGATGGAGTTTCTGGAAGGCGGTGCTTTGACAGATATAGTGACTCACACACGGTAAGTTTGTCCTGCGGCCAAGTCCCGCTTTCTGGCCATTTGATGTTTCACAGAAAAACCACTGCCAAGGGAGCATTGCCAGTGCCCTATCTGTAAGATGAGGGAGTTGAAGTAGATGAGGTCTCTTTCTCTCTCCGCTGAAAAGAATGAAACTTCCCCCAGGCAGAGCCTTAGCATGAGCCTCTCAATCCCCACTGACCTCTCGTGCAAAGGGGGATTCTCCGAAGGCAGGCCAGAAAGCGCCCCTTTCCTTCACTCTTTCGTCCTTTGCAACGACAGGAACAAAGGAGGAGGAAGAGGGAGAAGTGCAGGCTTGGGCATCTTCCATTTCGGTTATTCACACTGATGCCCTCGACGGTTTCTATAGCAACCTTGGAAGTTGTTAAACATGTTTTGTGCCAGTATCGACGGATAAAACTGTATCGTAGTGAAGGAGAGATGCATGCTGCTTTGGCAGGTTTAATTTCCAGAGTGGATGCATTCTATCCCGAATCTTTCTCAAATCCCACCTTTCCTCTGTTGAATGACAATAATAGGTTGTTAAATGCATAAAGGAAGCTCCTTTGGCATGCTTTAGAACAGTTCTTCCCAAATTTGGATAAATTACCAAAAATTGGGTTAATGTGATTTTTCTTGGGTAACGACACATAAACTCATTACCCATCATACTTAAATTGACTTCAAGATTGCCACATGCAGTTATGATTCTTGACTCTTGACAAATGTATCTTTTCTTTAATGTGCACTGAGAGCATTTGCACCAAGACAAATTCCTTGTGTGTTCAATCACACTTGGCCAATAAAAGAATTCTATTCTGTTCTACTCTACTCTACTCTACTCTACTCCACTCCACTCCACTCCATTCCACTATACTCTATTCTCTAAAATATATTTGGAAATCTGCCAGAGTTTTCCTATTAAAACAAACATTGTTAAAATTACCAATGGTGACTTGTTGAAATGACATAAAGGTCATTCCATCATATCATTTTTATTTCATTTATCTATCGAATTTGTAAACAGCTCATCTCCCTCATAGAGGGAACCTAGGCAGCACACAAATCGAATGTTAAAAACGTAAAAAAGTGACTACAGAAATTTAAAATACAGGCAAGGACAGTTCAGCCTAATGCAGGTGGTCCTTGAGTCCCGCACATTCGTTCAGTGACTGTTCAGATTTACAACTGTGCTGAAAGAAGGAACTTATAGCTGGGCCTGGAAGTTCAGTAAGACTTTCTGATAAGTAAGTTTGAATAACGAAGGAAGAACTTTGGGAAACACTGCTGTAAAGGATGAAGACATAATTTAGTTGAATATTTCCTGTACATTTCATGATGTACCTGTATCCCAGTAAATCAGTTAAAACAGTTTTCAGTGGTTAAAGTGGCCTCTTTCTTCTCCTAACAAAATACCGTCTAGCTTCCAATGACTTTATATTCTTGAAAAACAGAGGAGAAACCTGAAAGAGCAGCCAATCTAAAAGAGGATTAATAAACTATGTTTACAACTTTGCTCTACAAAAAAAAACCAACCTTGAGCCAAACCAGGAAAATAAATAAATAAATCTAATAGGGCAGCTGTCTTAAATAAAAGACAGTCCTTTGCATAGGGCCACTGTGTAGTTGAGCTTGACACCTGCCTTATATTTTCCACTTTGAAATCAACCATATTCTAAAACCATCCTAAAAGTCTCAGCCAGCTCAGAAAGTTTAAGGCCAGGACTATACATGTGTGTGTGTGTGGAAGTTTTCATTTTGTGTTTTGAATAGCAAATTGTTGTGTTCTAAAAAGGGGGCCTTCTTTCATTTGCTTTATGACTTTTATTTGTGGAACCAGGGTTATTTTTAAGATCGGTTTCAGCCCACATATTAAAAATTCCCCTTGCTTTCACTAAGGGCTATTTTCTGAAATATTAGTCACCAGGCCAATATTTTGGCAGGCGTATAATTGCAAACAGATGTTTGCAGAAAGCTCTTCCTTAAATGCTGTCATTAGGATTAGATTCATTAGATGCGCTCCTTAATTGCTGTTTGAACATTATAGGACCTTCCTAGAAGAGTGGATCAAAGCATCTGCAATTTTTACATAAAGATCATGTTACTATGGGGTGAAATGTTAATCCTATTGGGTGAGCTATTCGTGACCTGAACTGCAGTGCCACATTAACTGCATTAGCCATTTTCACCTGGGTGCCATTGGGAGTTCCTACCATGTTCCCAATTGGACATGGTCTACTCCCCATCCCATTTTTAGGGGTGCAGTGACCTCCCGACCTCAAGCTATCACTGCTGTATCTGCCAGACCAGCTTGGTCTCCATAGGTGCCCTTCAGTAACTCATCTCAAAAACTTTGCATTTGCAGATGGGAGGAGGAAAACCATGCAAGTTCTCAGGAGCCCATCTAGAGAATTTACTACAGAAGAGGTCAAGTGGATTTAGAAGGCACCGTTTAGTTTCTTTTATGATAGATAGTAATATCGGGGAAAGCTTAATGCTGCTCTACTAGACAAATAGGCTTTTTGAAATCAGCAGTGACATACTTTCTAATTTGTAAGGTATCCCTCAGGAAAAAAAAAAGGCTGAGTGTTTTTCATTGCTTATTTTGAAACATTGGTAATATTTTCTTTAGTGTTAACTTTTGTAGTGACTTTTTGGGGGAAACTGTATCTCAGCAGTAAACATACAATGACATTTCTCTTCCTATATCACCCGCTGAATTCCAGAATGAATGAAGAACAGATTGCTACTGTTTGTTTGTCTGTCCTAAGAGCGCTGTCCTACCTTCACAATCAAGGAGTAATTCACAGGGATATAAAGAGTGACTCTATACTTCTCACTAGTGATGGGCGAGTAAGTATTTGTCATTTTTTTCTGGCCTTGATTTTTTTTTGTTTTATTTTTAATTGGGACCACTGTCAAAGTTCAGATGACTTCGGTAACATGTGAACTACCTGTCCATGAAATTTACCCTGCTTGCCTGCAGCTTTCATCATTTACCCAGAGACATGGGGAAATTTGTTCAGCCTGAATTTATATATGAACTGCCCTGGTTCATATCAGTCTGTGAGTCAAAATCCTGACAATTCAGACCGTTGCATTGGGATTTCCACTAAAAGAAACAAACAAATGTGCTTATCGCAGACAAATAAATCATGTTAGAAACATCGAACATGTAAAAACCAAGAAAAATCAAGACAAAGATACATAAATTAGGAGACTTGCTTTATTATTATTTTGTGTAGTGGAGAGATTTGCTGAAAAGCATGCATGCAGATTTTCATAACGGTTTCATTATTTTTGCAAGATTTGCCAAGTGTTGCAGTAATGCACCAACGCAAATGCCCTACCAAATAAAATAAATAAAATATAATAAAAACTGAGTAAAATCAAAATGGACAGATTCATCTATTCTGATTTGCAAATTGCACATATTCAGGGAGGATATTAAACTTACATCAAAAAGAAAGGAATACCATTTTGAATGCTTTTTGGCTGGTTTCCCATGATCTTTGCTCAATAATATGCACACAATGCCTCATTATGTTCATTGTCTGCGGCGTACATTTTGTCGTGAACAGTGTTATAATCATCTGATTCTACCGCCCCCACCACTTTAAAACCATCTTTTCTATATTTCAAGAGGCAAAAGATGGGCAAAAGTTTCCTCTGCTTCTCAATAAAGGGAAATTGATCTGGCATTCAAAAATATCCATTGTTTTGCTTCCCTTTCATGGTATAAAAAGAACCTTTGTTTATTCCGTGGATGGCTGGGCTATGGTTTTATAAATAGTAACAATCATTTCTAATTTTTATTTGATTGATGTTGAATTAAGAAGCAGCAAAAAAGGCATGAAAAGTAATGCCAAAATAAGATAAACAGTGCCACAAATAAAATGTGAGGCACCATTCGTACAAACATTTAGAAAGCTTCCTTATTAATTATTTTGATAGCTCCCTGTTCTGATCTCAGACTGCATCCTGACATGATAAATGAGCTGCTAATCTGATCTAATCCACTTTAGTCCCATGACTCAAGGCTCAATCATTATTCTGCTTCAGGCACAGGAAAGGGTGGGGGGGGTATCTTGATTGTTTTTGCCCTGAGTTAATACAGGGAACCTTTTCATTCGTTTCAAGTATGAACCAAGCAAACTTGTTCTATATGTATTAATTGATGGCATTTAAAGACATCATCTCTCCCCCTCAAACAAAGAATACAAGAAATTGAGGAAATCTCACACATATTTTTATACTGCTAGTTAGAGACGGTTTTTATCCTCTTGATATTATTACAATAAACTGTTTGAAAGTTGGTTGAAGCTAGTAGCAGTTCATAGTAATAAACAAGAACATTTTTATTAAGGTTGCATTCTAGTTTATGTTTGCATTTCTCAGTTTCTGTTTCATTAATCAATTTGCAGTTTTCTGAATTTTGTGAGACAGTTCTGTTAAAACTACTAACTCTAGGAGCATGCAATTTGAAACCTCTACGTTGTGCATGGAAAGGAACAGCAGGAAACATCCTGTCAAAATAATTATTTCCACAAACTAGAGAAAAAGTTCCCTTAGTAAGAAGAGTAAATAAGAGGTAGGCAAGACAATGCTTTCGTTGTGATCAGCTGAAAAACAATTAAGTTTATCATCAGGCAGAAAGTATTGAAATTGTAAAAAAATAATATAATTAAATTGGATGGGGAACTTACTGCCTAACAACTTTTATCATCTTCACCCAATTCCATTTGGCTCTTAGTGAATTGCTCTCTGAATACCTCACTGCTATTGGCCTTGAAATATTAGTCCTAAAGTAGTCTTCTGGCAAGTGCTTCCTATTCTGCTTGGTAGAGGAAGCACAGAGAGTAGAAGAAAGAATATCCTTTTCATCACTGAAAATTTCTCCAGGTGATACTTTTGTTCCATTAATTACTAGTGGCCACTGCATCTAGCATTGGCCAACAATTCCAGTTGATACCAAGTTTCTGTCCTACATTGGAAAATGGGTTCCCCATCTGAATATGTTAAAACAATCCAAATTAGGGATCTGTTCAACAAATGGGAATAATATTCACTATCCACTTGTTTAATTCTGCACTGCATGATGTGTTATTTATCATTCAGATAAAGCTGTCAGACTTCGGATTCTGTGCCCAAGTTTCAAAAGATGTTCCAAAAAGAAAGTCACTTGTCGGAACCCCATACTGGATGGCCCCTGAAGTGATTTCAAGATTGCCTTATGGAACTGAAGTAAGCAAAATGATGCTCTTGCTCCATTCAGCAACATAGGTTATCTTTGGAAAACAATAATCTCCTTTTACATATTTATTTGTTCAAAGCAATTCAGCTTGAACATATTTCTTCCAGTCTGGATCCAGACAGGGATATATTACTGAGTTGGATTTGATTACACAATGGCCTTTGGCGGGCTCAGGATGGAGGTAATGGTACTGGCACTTAAGACTTATATACCACTTTACAGTGCTTCACAGCCCTCTCTAAGTGGTTTACAGAGTCAACATATTGCCCCCAACAACAATCTGGGTCGTCGTTTTACCCACTTCAGAAGGATGGAAGGCTGAGTCAACCTTGAGCCTGGTGAGATTGGAACTGCCAAATTGCAGGCAGCTGCCAGTCAGCAGAAGTAGCCTGCAGTACTCCACTCTAACCGCTCTGCCACCATTGCTCATATCATGCATTCATCCTGGCCCCTTTTTGACCTGTTGGTGCACTATCATCAACCAGGGTATCTTTCTGGATTGGTTCAGGGAGTTATGAGCAGGAGGCATGGTGTTATAGAACTTCCCTTCCTCCTCCCAGGCTTGGGTTGGATGAGATGGGTCTAGAAATGGAAATGGACCATCTGGACTTAATCCAGGATGCAGTGCAGGGATAGTTATTTCATATGTAACTTTATGACTCTTACAATTCCGCAAGAAAGACAATGAAAACCTGATTCTTTCCTTGGTGACTTGAATCAGGATGATTGGAGTTCTTGTCCAGAGAAGCACAACAAATTTGTGCTCCCTGATTGGCAATTAATGATAGTTTCTTGGTTTTTTTTGCTACTAATTGCTAACATTATGTTTGGTTTATTGTACATCATCCAGAGTTTGAACAGCCATATAAATGCTATAAATAAATGAAAAACAAATAAGAAATAGTCTCTTTGAGCAGTTCCCATAAAATTGATAAAAATAAGATTGTCCCTCTCTTCAAATATTATGTTTAATTTGGTTACTGAATTAATCATTTTCTGGCTTCATATAATACATCAATCCATAAGGAAACAAGTGGGGCTGAATTGCGTACTCACATTAATGCACACAAACAGTGAACGAAGTTAAGGCTCACCAGGTTTATTAAGCATTATATTTGAGTACATTTGCTAGGTCTTTATGTGACCAGGGTTTGCATGTTACATGAGCATAGTCACTGAACAACATCACACAAAAGAAAAAAAAAAGGGCAGCTTAAGAGAAACAGTGAATCAAGCAAATAGCCCTCAAAATTGCATAATAATTTTTAAAATGAAAACTTTTGAAGAAAGAAAAAGTTGATTATCCTGGTTTGCTAAGATAAGAAGTGCTTCTCTGTTGCAACCTGATATAACGGTTGTTTTCAGGTGATTGTTGAAGAAGTGCAGGATCTGGTCCAGAACATTAGTTATAAGAAGAGCTGTAGTGAGCCCTTTTCCATCTCTTTCTGTGTTGCACTTTTGGGCCCATTCTGAGTTCTCAAAACAGATGAGGTAATTAGACATTGAGCGTAACAGGACACATTTCAATCTTGCCGCAAAGGAAGTATTTTGTGAACTTATGATCTGTGCTATCACTGCAGTGTCCCACAACTGCTATCACTGTTGTATGACAATCATTGCAAAAAAAAAAAAAAAGACTCAAAAATATTGTCAAAAAGACCATCGTTGCAAAAAAGACTCATACTATTTTCCATTGCATTTTACTCCATATTCCCTGGGAATAGACCCTGCATGGAAAAAAAAATACACTGCTCAAAAAAATAAAGGGAACACTTAAACAACACAGTGTAACTCCAAGTCAATCACACTTCTGTGAAATCAAACTGTCCACTTAGGTAGCAACACTGATTGACAATCAATTTCACATGCTGTTGTGCAAATGGAATAGACAACAGGTGGAAAGCATAGGCAGTTAGCAAGACTTCCCCAATAAAGGAGTGGTTCTGCAGGTGGTGACCACAGACCACTTCTCAGTTCCTATGCTTTCTGGCTGATGGTTTGGTCACTTTTGAATGCTGGCGGTGGTTTCACTTTAGTGGTAGCATGAGACGGAGTCTACAACCCACACAAGTGGCTCAGGTAGTGCAGCTTATCCAGGATGGCACATCAGTGTGAGCTGTGGCAAGAAGGTTTGCTATGTCTGTCAGCGTAGTGTCCAGAGCATGGAGGCACTACCAGGAGACAGGCCAGTACATCAGGAGACGTGGAGGAGGCTGTAGCAGGGCAACAACCCAGCATCAGGACCGCTACCTCTGCCTTTGTGCAAGGAGGGACAGGAGGAGCACTGCCAGAGTCCTGCAAAATGACCTCCAGCGGGCCACAAATGTGCATGTGGCTGCTCAAATGGTCAGAAACAGACTCCATGAGGGTGGTATGAGGGCCCGATGTCCACAGGTGGGGGTTGTGCTTACAGCCCAACACTGTGCAGGACATTTGGCATTTGCCAGAGAACACCAAGATTGGCAAATTCACCACTGGCCCCCTGTGCTCTTCACAGATGAAAGCAGGTTCAACTGAGCACATGTGACAGATGTTACAGGGTCTGGAGACACTGTGAAGAACATTCTGCTGCCTGCAACTTCCTCCAGCATGACCGGTTTGGCAGTGGGTCAGTAACGGTGTGGGGTGGCATTTCTTTAGGGGACCGCTCAGCCCTCCATGTGCTTGCCAGAGGTAGCCTGACTGCCATTAGGTACCCAGATAAGATCCTCAGACCCCTTGTGAGACCATATGCTAGTGCGGTTGGCCCTGGGTTCCTCCTAATGCAAGACAATGCTAGACCTCATGTGGCTGGAGTGTGTCAGCAGTTCCTGCAAGATGAAGGCATTGATGCTATGGACTGGCCCACCTGTTCCCCAGACCTGAATCCAGTTGAGCACATCTGGGACATCATGTCTCGCTCCATCCACCAACGCCACGTTGCACTACAGACTGTCCAGGAGTTGGGGGATGCTTCAGTCCAGGTGTGGGAGGAGATCCCTCAAGAGACCATCCGCCACCTCATCGGGAGCATGCCCAGGCCTTGTAGGGAGGTCATACAGGCACGTGGAGGCCACACACACTACTGAGCCTCATTTTGACTTGTTTTAAGGACATCACATCAAAGTTGGATCAGCCTGTCGTGGTTTTTTTCCACTTTAATTTTGAGTGTAACTCCAAATCCAGACCTCCATGGGTTGCTAAATTTGATTTCCATTGATAATTTTTGTGTGATTTTGTTGTCAGCACATTGAACTATGTAATGAACAAAATATTTAATAAGAATATGTCATTCATTCAGATCTAGGATGTCTTATTTTTGTGTTCCCTTTATTTTTTTTTGAGCAGTGTAGAAATTGCAAGTGCCTGTGTTTAACTTTAGCTTTACTAGTTTCTGAGTGGTATTTTACATGCAACTAATTCTAGATCGGACCCATTGTCAGTAAGAGCAGCTTACAGAAAGTAATTAACCATACTCTCTGTGGTTCATTGAGAGTTGTCCATCATTGCTGTTCCATTAAATTATTTGCAATGGTAGTTTAGTTTGCTGGGGAGGGGTGAGCTCCTGAATTCCGTTGTTGATATGCTTATCTTATGAAGATTCCAGTAAAGTATTGTTAGGCAGAACATAATCAGAAAAACTTCTAAATCCATTATGGCAAGTCCGTATTATCTAGAACAGCCAGACTATCTTAACATAAGCAGTCAACGAAATATTCTAATTAGTAGGATTAGCCGACTTGGACTGCAAACCCACCTAACTTCTAGGTAGCAGCAAGGAGTTACCATTTTCTGTAGCTAGTGGTTGCCAGGACCTTTGCACCTGAAATCTGAGCTTCCTGCTAATTATGGTAATTGCAGTAGCATTTAGACTTACATACTGCTTCACAGTGCTTTGCAGCCCCCACTAAGGGTTTATAGCGTCAGCATATTGCTCCCAACAATCTGGGTCCTCATTTTACTGACCTCAGAAGGATGGAAGGCTGAGTCAACCTTGAGCCAGTGAGCCTCTGGCAGTCAGCAGCCAGCAGAATTAGCTTGCAATACTGCATTCTAACCACTGCGCCATCACAGCTCCTATGCTCCATCTAGAACGATGTTGGCCTTTGTTACCATAGAAATACTTTCCAATACCAAGCTCATTCAAACAGGGTTTTTAAAGTAATATTTTGGTAGAAAATGTTTTTAGGTGAGAACAGCAAGGCAATGTTAGCTACTGAAGTTAAACTTATGGCCAATTTGAAATCAGATGTGTGTTGCCAGCATCTTAAGGCAGACTGCTGCAATGCCAACCACAAATGACCTCTTTAAAAAACAAAACAAATAGGGTAAAATGACAAGCTGGATTAAACATTTGTTTAAGGGTATGTTTTTAATGTAGCTTATTTGCACTGTAATCGGTTCTATGTTGCAGGTGGACATCTGGTCTCTTGGCATCATGGTGATAGAAATGATAGATGGGGAACCGCCTTATTTCAACGAGCCACCTCTCCAGGCCATGCGTAGAATCCGAGACAATGTACCACCAAGAGTGAAGGACCTACACAAGGTGGGGATGCTCACCTTTCTTGTGCTTATCATTCTTCCTGTGCTTATCATTCTTCTCCAGCATCTTAGCTGAAATAGGTCCTGAACCTGAGACCCTAGAACAGCACCTAACCCCAAACTCACTGTTTATATTCCCAGAAGTACCTCAACATGTAGACAACCAAGAAGACTGTTTCAAGCAAACAGGATGAGATGGTGCCAGTTTCCTTTCTCCCCATGCACAAGATTATGCGAGCCCATTTAGCTGTCTAAGTGTAGGCTTAAACTCAATTTAATATCTGCATTAATTTATATTTCAGTAGGATATTTACGTAGAATGTTCTAAGCAGAAACAGTTGGTATAAGTGCATTTCTCCTTCTATTTAGCCATCACTCTTCTTCTACATTGTCTAAAAAAAGGTGAACTATATGTAGCCTTCAATTCTGTTAGCCATGCAGAACAGAAGGGTTTTGCACCGATATACTGTAGTTATACCTTATATTCCCCGTTGTCATGTTGTTTATTGATACAGAAAACGAATAATTTTTATACATAGAACTGTGTCATCCCTGATAAAGAATGTGTGCATGAATACTTCCCCCCACAATAGCATCCTTTGAATTAATAGTAAATCCCCAAGAGGGTATAATTAAATAATAAAACCATACAAAAAAGAAAGTTAAAAATGTCAGAAATATCAATCACAGGCATTACATAAAACGGCAACAGCAGCAGCAACTACTACAGAAAAATACACCAATGATTAATGCAGCATAGATTCAATTCAAAACTTGGGGGAACAGATAGGTCTTCTGCTGGGACCAGCGATGTTTCTCCCCATATAAATCATTGTCATGGTGTGATTGAGAGCAAGGGAATTATGTGTTAAATCAGTGGTCGGCTGAGTAAAAGAGGCAAATAGTTATTATTCTCAGCCAAAGCTACTCCGAAACAACCAGAAACGAAGGCAGGCAGGCAGGCAGAACAGAGCACTGGATTGAACTGCGGGCGGCAGGGTGGGGGTGAACGGGTGCTTCGGAGGAGCTGCGCCGACAGGAAAAGCCACCCTGCCGGCTTCTTTGAAGCAGTTTCTTCCTGGGCTGGTGGAGGAGCGAGAGAGCGACTGAGAGAGGAACGAGGCGGGAGGAAACCGAAGCCGCTGAGCCGGAGAGCAGGACAGGCTTTGGTTGCTTCCTCCCTCCCCTTCTTTCATTTGTGTCCTTGATCCCTGATCCCAGCAGCATTCACCGAAGGCGAAGAAAGCCGCCATTTTTATTTTATTTTTATTTTCTTTGCGGCCCGGTACCAAATGATCCATGGATTGGTACCGGTCTGCGGCCCGGTGGTTGGGGACCCCTGTGTTAAATGAAAGACCTTTGAAAGCTGCGTTTGGTCTGCGAGCCCCCCATCTTCTGAGGTGTGTGGTTTAGATGTTAGCGGCCTCACAGTGTCGTTTGGTCTTTCCTAGGTTTCATCAGTTCTCCGTGGATTTTTAGACTTGATGCTGGTGAGGGAACCTTCACAGAGAGGATCAGCACAAGAACTCCTGAGGCACCCATTTCTGAAACTGGCTGGGCCTCCATCTTGCATTGTGCCTCTCATGAGGCAGTATCGGCACCACTAAATCCGGCTGCTTTTGTTCATTCGTTTATCTGTTTTCCAGGAAACTAGTGAAGCAATTGAGGTTGGGTGCTGCCAAATCAGCAGCAAGTGGTAGCGATCCGGTAAGAAATATGCCACTGTTGACATGGCTCAGCACACCGTGAAGGAGTCACAGAGAAGATGTAACTTGACTAATTCCTGACACGTCGACTGTTAGTACTCCTGGGTGAAATGCACCATGGTTGGGATTTTTGGGGTCTGAGTCAGAACAGGAGGATATGATTTTAAACCATCCCGTTTGAGGTGAGGCAGCGGGGAACTTTCAGCATTACCCCAATGGAAGGCCAAACTTTTATTGCAGGTCAAAGGAGAACAACACTTCTGCTTCAAAAGAGACACTTTTTATCTGAATTTAAAAACAAAAATGAAAAAACAACCCAAGAAGCACTTTTTATCTCGGTTATAGCAGTGTGATGTATTTTGAAATGAATTTGTAATTTTCTGTACATTGCTTTTGATAATTTATGTACTTTGGTGTCATAGTTGCTAGTGGAGGTGATCGGTATTACTTAGCAAGTATTAGAGCGAGAGCTTTCTGACTTTTTTTAATCTCTTTTGAAGAGATACAAACATACATGCACACGCACACACGTGCAGCTTGGAATGTTGATTAGATTTGCTTATCTGTGCCAGGCAAACATGGCTTCATTTTGCAAATGTTCAAATTGCTGGCCAATGCTGTATTCCCCCCAGAAAGAATTTCAAGGTTCCAGTGTTGTTTTGAAGCAATAAGCACCTGGAAAAATCTATTCATGCTTATGGAAAAGGTTGTGTCACAATTCTGCATTCAGCGGATGAAAGTATCACATCTTTTGTGGTGGTAAGCATGTGATCAGTTAAGAGCAACAGAGGAGAAATCTGCTGATCAAGAAGAAATTTAGCTGGCTACCAATCACTGACATTCCCGGCTATGTACATTAAAATTACAACAAGTCAGTGAAAGATCTAGCAGTCATATTCACACTTGTTAAGCTTGCTGGTATTAAATCTTTGTGAATTAGTTAGTTATGTGACACCAACCCACTTGATTAGATTATGAGTCCATAGGCTTAAAAAAGGGGGTTAGTTAATGAACCAGGTTACGTGTGTTGTGTTAGTGCAACCTATACGGAGTGACGTGTCCCATAGAGACCTATCTGATCTGGATCCAAAGTTATGGGACTTGTATTCCAGCAATGGATCCAGCCAGAGCTAACATTGGATGGTGCCAGATTGAAAATGAGACCAGTTTGGAAAGCAGACCAGTGTGTATGGTGCTAGATTGGGTAGCTTACTCCATATTGACTTGAGCTGAGGGGTTATGCTTCCATCTGAATTCCAGCAGCCCTTCCTTGTCCTGTGTTTATAAGTTGCCACCATGATTCATCATGTATCTGGGTGCCCATCCTGGATCTGGGCCACAGCACTAACATCTTCCCTGCTGTCCGCAAACAGTGGCTTCATGACCAGTACTTCCTTGTACCATCACACCACCCAAATGAAGTGCCTGGAACCACTGGTCTTTCTTTCCCTCTCCATACATTCTCTTTTTTCCCTTGTCCTTGTGGACTAACACCATGTCCTGTGACTTAAGGTCATCAAAGCAAATGCAGCTGCCATTGCACACTACTGAAAAGCCAGTATCTTCATCCATCTTTGGATAGGGTTGGAATCTTTCTTAAACTGGGACATTCCAAGGAGCTGCTGCCTGTCATCGTAGCCACTCTTTAAGCTAGGCAGACCAAGGGTCTGACCCACATTCACATATCCTCGGAGGCTTTGCACACTCCCTAGTTTAGGCTACTGAATGAAGGAAGTTGTATAGCACAGAGCAGACTTTCATCACGTTGCATCACCCGCACTGCCCAATGTTGTGAACTTCCCACAAGTTGTAACCACATAAGCTGGAATTGAGCAGCAACCATAGTTCAGCAGACACTTGGGGGTGTTGCACACACAACAATGCTGGTTTTGAGTCTCCTTTTCTAGCTTCACATGTGACAGACACCCACTCAAGGCACCTGCGGGCAAGAGAATTTCTGCTTAGTCTTAGCAACATGGATATTGCTTCGTTTGACTCCGTGCCAAGTCCAATGCCTCCCGTTTGTCTTCATTATTTTTATTTAGGCTTTAGAAGTCAACCACTAAGTGGGTGTTTTCTGAGTTTAAATCAAAAGTGTTGTAAAATTTGGTTAATGTGTTTTGCCATACAGGAGAAAAAGCTGTCTAAACCCCTTTGAAATGTTAATTCAGCAATGGCAACTACAATTAATCTTAGGTTGCTTGTTTGGTAGATTTGCATGTTTACCATAGGCCTGGAGAGATTTGCCTTTATTAAGTGCTCCATAATTATTTCAGTCAGTGGGAGGGGGTTATTTATTTATTCATTATGTATAACTTGAAAGCCATGTCTTTTCTAACTTGGATTTTGCTTTTCGTTTTGGGTTATTTTCACCTGATTTCACTTGAAGAAAACTGATCCTAAAACTAATGTCTCTGGATAGAGCATTTTGCATTGTGGTGGGCTTTAATTTTATCAGTAAGTTGGTTGATACCTATTATAATAAAAGAGAAGCCAACCCAAAAGTTAGAAAGTTGCTGATTTGTGAATGAGTTGTTAATGAAGAAGATATGTATTTTTTTCCCATTCTATATATCACTTTTTTTGAAAATTCAGGTTGGAACCCCACATTACATTGTACACATTGATACGCCACCTTTCTTTGAACGTGCATTCGGTCCCAAGCTCTTTCATTAAGAGGTGCATAGAATTAAGGCATTAGTACATGTTGATTTGGGGGGCATTTTGTTTCCCACAGCCACCTTTTGATGGGAGGAGGCAAAGAAAGGAGGTTTGTCATCATGCAAAAAGAATGGTATTGCATGGTACAGTAGAGAGGATTGGGGTTTTCCTCTGCGGGTGGAGTGGAGTCTGTTTTAAGAGGGAAGCCATTTTAAGGTTTATACAAATTATCATTTCATTCCCATTAAAAATGGTGCGACTACATGGTGGCGCAGTATTGCAGGCTAATTCTGCCGACTGCCAGTAGTTCAATCCTGACTGGCTCAAAGTCGACTCAGCCTTCCATCCTTCTGATATGGGTAAAGCGAGGACCCAGACTGTTGGGGGCAATATGCGGACTCTGTAAATCTCTTAGTGAGAGCTGTAAAGCAATATGAGGTAATATATATATATATATATATATATATATATATATATGTCTAAGTGCTATTGCTAATTATATTTATTTACACACACATACAATGTACAGGTTACCCAACTTTCTACTAATTTTGTTGTACTAGGATTTCATGAACAATAGGTGCTACATAAGGTCCTGCAATTTTGTGTTGCCCATCTTTAGGTAATTTTCAAAAAGCTATTCTGAAGAATATGGTTTATAATCAGGGTTGATAACCCCATAGATGATGCTGGGATTGGCTACCGGTAGAAGCAATCGTGAAGGGGCAGCGGTTACAGTTATATGCATCATGCCACCTATTGTTAAACCTTCTTCGGAGAGCTTAGTGTCCCAAATGTGGCAGGTGATGATGACTCATTGGCAGTGTTGAAATAAGATTTGGGTATATTGCTTTGCTGTAAATTCATAATAAATTGCATCTTACTAATTATTCAGATTGTTTACATAGAAAGCTTGCACGCTGTGATAAGTCAAGATTTCTGACCATGGCTTGTTGAATAAGCCATACTCATTTTCCCATCTAGTATTAGGACACCACCTTTTTCAGGCTGTGAACAACATTTACTTTGAATGGTTCAATAAGGATAGCGCACCTCAAAATCAACATGCCCTTAAACCAGATACTAAGTGATTTAATGCAATGTTAAATACTGTTAATTGTTTCTCAATTATTTGGTATAGTTTTCTTTTCATGTATTTGCTGGAAATATAGAAGGGCTCTGGACTTCTGTTGCCCAAGTTGAGAAGGGCACGTGGTATTTGAGCCATGGATTATGCATCCACATGCCCAGATATCAGAACTGGGATGCAAATGTTAATTTAAAATGACCACAAGATGGCAGCAAAGGCCTAAAGAAAACACTGATATCTAGTGGTCATTCAAAGCTTTACAGAATTTATCTGCTGAATATAACTCCACATTGGTAACAGGAAGGGCATCCGACCAGTAATCACTCAGCTCCATTCAGTTGCTCAGACTCCACCCGGCAAGGGATTATGGGCTCGTTAAAAGAAGAAAGAAAAGATTCAAAGCTTTACAGGCCAGATACAATGGTGGACAAACTATAGTGGCAGTCACTCATAATACTAAACCAACCCAGCATTAAGGATTGATGCCTTAAATCGGGGATCAAGGTCAGCCATACTACTGCGTGGTAACTGCATTCCAAGATTTCAGAGTTATTTTTCCTAGGGCAGGTGATGTTGGGCCTTTTAATGCTGCTCGGAACGACTTTGAGAAGAAAAAAAAAATACTCTGGCTACCTGACGCCAGAAAGAAAAAAAACAAACTTTTATCATGGCAGGAGAAAAATGTATGAAAGAGCTTTGACAATTACACTATAAATCCTGCCAGGATAATCCATATATAGAAATCCATACTCCTAAGTAACCATGGACCCACATCGTTTGTCTTTCAGAGCGAAAGTCTATACGAAAGAGTCTCTGACTTCTGCAAGGCCTTGAAAACCTCTCTTTGATCAAAGTCCATGGAAAGGACTCCTTCTAACCTGCTTCGTGAAGCAGGGTCCCAGGGTCTTTCTCTCTGTGTGTGTGAGTGTGTGTCTAATGATGATGATGACGACTCTGTTGTATTGTTTTATAAAAAATCGTTTCCATGAAACCCTGTTTTAAATCATTTCTGTATATTGTCTTTGAAGAGAAGGATCCGTGTAAGCATTTGATTTCATCTGTGTACTGCTGCAATAATGCAAGGTTTATTTATTTTCTGATTTATAGGAAACTAGGAGCAATTCTGAAGAGTGTACCATTATACCCGACCCCTCAACAGATAAGGCAGCCATCAGATCTGGATTTCTAATAACTCTGATCCCCTTATTTAATCCAGTCCAACAAACTGCATTGCTACCTTCCCTAAATTATAATGCGGAAATGAGCACTATGATAAGAAGTATGAGCTTCGTTTACCTAACAAGTTCTTACGTTCAGCATACTACCGTTCTACTGCTTTCTAGCAAACTGATCGTTGTTGAGTTCTCGGGGGGTGGAGAAGCAGTGAAAAGAGAGAGAGCACCCCCTTTCCTAAAGTCTGGCCAATCCTAGGAACAATGTAGCTTGGAACTTCTGAGGTTGAAGCCATTTGCTTTCCAATAAGGAATGGATGCAGCCAGCCTTAAGTACTCTACTGGACTCCTGCATTTATGCACTGTAAACATTCTCCTGGATGCTTGCATTGCACTGTCATATTTACTTCAATTGCAATCTGTGGAATTGGCTAATTCCTCATATATTGTTAAATCTAAGCCAAACCAGTTTATGGCTTAGTGCAGTATATAAATCGGCACCCTGGCCCAAGGTTAAACCACGCTGAGCCACCAATAAACATCTGCATACATATTAGTCTGGGGATACTGAATTCAATGGATGAATGGAAAGCCCTGGATAAAACCGAATCTCTTTCTCTAAAGAACCATCCCACAGAATAGTGACTATGATCAAGATTGCGACCTTACAAAACTCTCTCCTTTATTTAGCTGGAGGCATCTCTCATGGAGAGTCCTTTTTTCCTTAATCCTCTAGCATTTTATTGCATGTCATTTCTTCTTTGCCTCAGAGCGTCAATAAAATATTGAGGCTAAATGCTCCATATTAAGAATACTCCACATTAAGCAACATAGTTTAGGATTTATTGGTTTTTGCTGTTTACTTCCATATCTATATTTACACATCAGTTATTTATAACACCTGAAGGTTTCTGCATAGTAAGATGAACATTTCTTGGTGATAATCTTATATAATCATTACACTGCAGTAGGCATTTTTTTCAGTTACAGTACATGCAAAGTGTACAGCCCATAAGCATTTTTTTCTCACACCAGAGCTTTATACTCTTGTGATTTGAGCAGCAACGTTCATAAAACTGTTTGGGTGCCAAAGCGTTTCATAAGCAATACAAAATAAAATTCTCCCAGCTTTAAAATCATAGAATCTTAATCTTGGCTCAGTTTGAAATAGATTTCAAATTGAGATGAGCTGAAGTGGAAATGAGATGACGGGATCGCATGAGCAAGTCCTGAGGGAGTTGTTTTGATTTACCCAAATGGCATTGTTCCTTGGGGAATATCTGAGATTTGAGTAGAGAATCCTACCATTCCTAGAGCTTTCGGAAAACGGGACTGGTAATGGCCATAAACTGAAGGAGCGCTAGTAGAGGAACAGATGAAATTTGACGGAAGCCCCCAGGTAGGAAGAAGGTGGGATTTTTGTCAGTTCCCCCATTTTCCTTGAACTTCTGCTCTCATCCTATTGGGCAAATTCCCCATAAATATTCCATGCAGATTTTCAAGGGATGCTAAACGTAGCAGAAGGAAAAAAAAAATATCAGAATTTTCCTGTGAGCCGTGAAGACCCCACAACAGGAACTCTGTTCCTGGACCCCTTGATCCAAGCCATGGGTTTACATTGTGGATGGAGAACTAATAAGCACGTGTCATGGTACGCCAGTTTCATCAGCCGCAGCTAGCAAGGCAGAGAGAGAAATGGTGAGAACTGTAGTCCAGCTAACGTGGAAATGGAAGGTTCCACATGCTCATTTGTCACTGTCCTCATTCCCCTCACCACCATTGAGGTAAATACACTTTCAGAGCAAAACATACATTTCCATTCTTATCTCGACCACCACATGAATGGAAACAATGCTTGGCCAATGTAAGGGAACATTGCCTGTTGGGTCAGTTCTCCAGAGAAGACGAAGTTAGTTCCCTGTTTCAAGCATTGAGAAATGGCTGTGCTTCCATCCCCTCCCTCCCCCACCCCCCCCCACCCTCCCCTTGCATCCCTCCTCCCATCCCCCACCCCGCCATCTTGTCGGTATACAGTATGTTTCATTGTGGATAAGAGGTCCTGACCTATAGTAGGAAAAAGTCCTTTTGCTTGAGCTGATCTCTTCCTTTGCCAGCTATCCCATATGTTTATACTCCGATCTGTCTCGTGGTATTTGGACTTGGTTGGCTGTCATTTTGAGATGGATGTGATAAACACCAAGGGTTACCACAATCACCAAGCCCAAGATCAAGCCCAATATGAGAGGAAGGGTTTCTTCTAATTGTTCTCTTTGATCCACGGGACATTTATGTTCTGCAGCACAGAGAAAAGAGAAGAATGAGGAGAGACGGAGAAAAGCGTTATTTTCGCATACAGGTATTTCTCCCTCAAGACAAAGGATTACTTTAATTTTCCCTCAGAAGACTTCATGACAATTTTCAGGTGCCTCACCAACATACACATACCCTCTCAACTATTCGGAGACGTAGATTAAGCTGAATAGAAGAAAATGGACTGGCTTCGGGTCCCACATGATGTAGAATTTCGATCTAGGTGTTCTCAGTTCTAAGCTAAAATTTAGCCCATTCTGTACAAGTTGTGCTGTATGAAACCGAGGAGTAGGATAATTTTAATGGAATAGAAGCAGGGGTGGGATTCAGCTGGTACGGACCAGTTCTGGCAATCAGTTGGCCCCACCCACGCACCCCTGCCCTAGTCTATCCTTTATTTCCTTGTTTTGAAGCCCAGCTTAATCATGCGGCACAGTGGATTGCCGGCCCTCAGCTGTTTCACTCACCGGGGCTGCAGCAGAAGGCAAGTTTTAGCTGAAAATGGCTGTTTTGAAAATGCTGTGCACGTGCACGCACTCACCAAACTGGTTGTTACACCGGTTGAATCCCACCACTGAACACAAGCCCCCTATGCCCATTGGGTGTGATAAAATACGCAGGTGAAAGAGTGGAGGAAAATGTCGGTAACAGCACACACAGCTTCCCAGGGAGGAGGCAGAACCTCCCAGAGTAGGACTCAAGACAATAGTCTGCACAGTCCTGAACTGGAAGGAAAGGGAAGGGGGAAAAACATTTAAAGTGGCCTGACCTTAGAATTTCCCAGGGCGTATCTGTTAGAAGTTTGTAGCTTTATTCTGGCAAGATTCTGTCTATTAGATGTAAGCAAATATAGGACTGTATTTGATTGGACTTCACTATGTCATCTTAGGCCTAACAATTAGGAATCCAAAGCAAGCAACCCAAATCAGTGTTCCTCAATCATTAGGTCACTAAGTCTTGCCCTATCTACATTCTTTCCTACTGCTCAAGCTGATGGGTCATTGCTTATTACCATATGTGCCAATGACCACCGGCACAAGGATAGCTGCTGCCGGTGCTGTTAACACAGCCCTAGCAATAAAGCGGTTCTGATGGAGATGGAAGAATATTAATGCCCGTAACAACAACTCTCTCTGTGACTTTATTATTAGTAACGTTTATATTTTGATTAATTTATTATTATTATTATTCATCGCACAGTCAGCCAGATGTTCAGACTGGGTTTGGCATTTTTGTTTACTTACCGAATCCTTACCAAGGACCTGGGATAGGCTATTGTTGTTGTCATCGTCCTTTTTAATCATACATCCCCTAGAGCAGGGGTCCCCAACCACCGGGCCCCAGACCGGTACCGGTCCATGGAACATTTTCTACCGGGCTGCCGGTATTGTTATCTTGTTTCGATAAGGAAGTGCTTCTGGGTGAGCTTTTCCGGTTGGAAAGCGGCATTCGGGTCCTGAAGGAATCCTCGCGCCTTAGTTTCATCGAAGGGGGGGCAGTTTCGAACGAAACTAAGGCACGAGGATTCTTTCAGCACCCAAGGCAAGGCGAGCCAAGCGACCATCCCGAAACTGTCCCGAAGCCCATCGACAAAGGTACAAAGGAGGCATTGAAGGTGGCAGGGAGAAGCGGGGGACGGCTGGCTGGCCGGTCGCTCGGCTCGCCTTGCCTTGTCATGCGTGCTGATGCCGGTACCGGGCCGCAGATCATTTTGTGATGCCAGTACTGGGCCATGGCACAAAAAAGGTTGGGGGCCACTGCCCTAGAGTCACAAATTTGTGAGATGGTAGGTATATAGATGTAATTTATAAATATATATAATGTAGAAATAAATAGGTCCCTATGAGAATAAAAGGGATTGGGTCTCTTTGACAGAACTCTCTTATCCCTTTACCTGCCAATTGTTTGAAAATGCCTAAACTCAGCAAAGGGCATAGCTGCTGACTTTGATAGGATTCAGCCCATCTCATTATTATCCCCTTTCCCAACACTGGATTCTTGAAGTTTAAAGTATCAGAATGAGCCTTGAATCCATTCCCTTGAATTGCTCAAAAATCTACACCTCATTCCAAAAATTACTGAAACACGCATGGGGCTGCCTGCTCTTGAAGAGCATTCAAGGAAACATCAGCTGACGCAGGATGCGGTTGCGTGGACAGTTACGCATGCAGCTAGGAGGGTGCACATTAGTTGTTTCTTCTGCGAGCTGCATTGACTGCCTTTTTGCTTTCAGGAGCAATTCAAGGTTCCAGTTTTGATCTTTGGCCTATATGGCATGGGCAAAGGTTATTTGAGGGAAATACCTCTTCCCAATTAATTTATATCCCACCAGGTCAGCTAGGAGAGGTATGCTGAGGGTCCCACCTCCAGCGAGATGCATCTTGCAAGATCCAATGATGTGCCTTTTGTGCTATGGTCCCAGTCCTCTGGAACATTATTCACCCCAAGCTGAGGTTAACCTCATCTCTGTTAATCTGGAAGGCATTTAAAACATGTTTTTTTTTCCACCAGCCTGGGAGATCCCAGGGAGTCTACAATATGTAAACAAATAAAAGCTATGCAACCTTTCAGTGTGAGGGATTGCAGGAAGCAGAGAAAACAGCCCTATTTGTTGACGAAACATGTTCACACAAGAAATAATGGCCGTACTTGAGAATAAGAAAAGAGGAAAACCCTCAGCATGAGGAGAGCACTTGGGAAAGAAGTCAATTTTAAAACCTTCAGGTCGGGAAGCCATTTGGAGGAACAGTACAGCTTCCAGACAGTATCTTGTCTTTCCTGTCATTTTTGGCTTTGCTGTGGTAAAAGTTATAATCTGACCTGCTGAAATCCTATTCACCCACCCACCCCTGTTGGCTTTGACTCAGCTTGCAATTTTCAAATAGCCAGAAAGGGAAAAAGCCCGGCGGGACAGCTGTAAAAGTCTACGGTCATTTAAAATGCTTGCCTGAGAAATAAAAATAAAACATACAGATAAATCCAGCCCTGCAACTCAGTCAAACACACCACTGATTGTTAAATAGAAGAGAACCACATTTTTTTCCTCAAAGTTGTGTTTTTGGACAGTTGTGGCCCAGCAATCAAGAAACTTTAGAGGTAGCAGGCCTTTTTGCCCAAAGCTCAGGGCCAGTCCTACCACTAGGCAGTGTGAGGCAATTGCCACAGGGCAGTTGCTAAAAACTGCTGGTAAAGAAGACAGAGCTGGGTGCCACCTAAGCTGTTAAAATAACCTGCTGTTTTCAAGTACCGCTGTGGTACTTTGCAGTCTTGATGGAAGATTCAGAAAAAGAGAGAAAACTTTACCCCTAGATAAAAATATATTGCACCATGGCCATGAAAGCTACCTGCTTAAAATGCATACTTTACTCAAATTAGAATATCAACACACTAAACATCCCTCAAATCTTTCCAAAATTCACACTTTTCTTCAGGCTATTTTTTTAATGTAAGAAGACATGCTACAACACTCTTGAATTTCTGGGATTACAAAATGGAAACAAAGGATACACTTTCTGAATAATTTGACACGTCAGCTAAAATAGCCAAGCTACATATCCCGAGGTGCTATTCTTGTATTAAAAACTATAATGATAATGCTTTTGAGTTGGATCGATAAGCAATAGAGAATTTGCCCAGGGGACATGAAAGCATATGTGGAAATTTCAATTAGGAGTCAGTCCACTATACAAACCAAAGCTGCACATGCGTCTATTTTACAGACTGAGAACTACATAAAGTTCATTATATGAAATCGCGATTGAACTGAACTAATGTCAAGAATTTAAAATGAGAGCAACAACTAAGCAAAAGGTGGGCAGCAATTCCCAATGTTGAAGGAAAAGGAAAAGGAAAGAAGGAAAGGAAAGGAAAGGAAAGGAAAGGAAAGGAAAGGAAAGGAAA
>NW_020769355.1:2090825-2144677 GCF_900518735.1 Pseudonaja textilis
TCTCTCTCTCTCTCTCTCTCTCTCTCTCTCTCTCTCTCTCTCTCTCTCTTATACACACCAGTTAGCCAGATAGATATACTTAAAGAGAAATAAAGGAGGTAAATTCAGAAGACCATGCAAGTGATCGATTTAAATGGAAACTGTGGTCTTTAAAGATTGCTCCAAAGATACAACATAATGTTTTGGGATCTATTTATTCATTCTCTTAAAGTGTCAGATTGGCTCTGAATTTACTCACAGTATACTGTATGAGTATGAGTTCAATAAGGCTTATTGCCAGAGGATTGCATATACGCTTGCAGCTGTGATGCATTTCTGATCTATTATAAAAAGGAACATGCATACATATAGCTACCTCATGATTGGGGCTTAAACTAGAACCCAGCAAACCCAGGTCCAATTGACTATTCACTGGGTCAATTCACTGGGTCTTTGGGCCAGTCACATTCTCATAATCTTTCTTACAGTATTGTTACAATGACAGTACTGTGAAGGGTGATGTAACGTAAAACCGCCATGTAGTGCTTAGCAGAAAGGCAATTATAAATATGATTAATACAATAACATCATCACCAGACCAGCCTTTGCACTTATAGGAGTTGCTGCACTAGTCTGATCACTGCTGTTGATATTTGACTCCATAGATGGTTCTGATGGAAGCTAATGTGATTGTGGAAGCAAACCAGCAGGCAAGAAAGCAGAGTAAGCTATATTGGATAGCCTTGCTCATTAGTGTGGCTCCTCCTTTCCATGATGACCACTCCCTAAATTGACTCATATCCCAGCCTCCTGTGGGTATAAACTCTAGGTATTTGTGCCTATACCATAGAATCAAAGCATTATTCCAGTCATTACTACTAATAAATATTTTGGCACACTTAGTATCAAATTTAATTGTTAATATTACTCAACTCTCTTAAATTTGCAATACATTCACTTGTCAAAAGCATGTATATTAGAGGTATATAATTTGGTCTCCAAAGATTTTTTTTTTCCTCTCCAAGTAGGGCCCTTCCTTGAATTTTAAAAAGACACACAGCATTTGAAAAATGTAGTTCTCTAAAGCTACACTTCTATGCCTATCTGCCTAGGGAGCATCCCAATTCACCAAACACATAGTACATAGGTATATAGTAATGCTGTGATTCTACCTGGAAGGAAATGCCATCAAACTCGCTGGAATTCATTTTTATGGATGGGATTTCACTGGGAAATATAAAGTATATTTAATTTTGGAGTGTAATAAATTGTTCTTTGCTCTGTTTGTGCATTCACCACTGGAAGAAAGCAATTGCTTAAGGCCTAAAATTATATCAGGGCATCAAATCAAGCACTTCATAAATATCACATTTAGCATGGAGAGAAAATCTAAAATCAAACTAAAGACTTTTAAAAATAAGATTATATTTTGTAAAAAAAAAAAAAAGAACCAGATTTCCCTCTATTCACCCCATGTTTCACCACTGAGTATATCTGCAGCAGACATTAGGAAGGTAAAATCTGCTGCAGCCAGAGCTGCAGCAAAACAATCCAGTTCAATTAATTTTGAAGTTCATTGATCCTAAGTATATAATGGGTTAGAATGAGTTAGTGTCACGATAAATGAGAAAGACTAATAATAATCAGTTAATCATCCTGGGGACATAATCATCACCTTGATACTTTGTATCTAAGAACCTAATCCCCCTGTCCTGAATTCTGGTATTCCAAATGATTTTTTTTTAAAAAATAGTAAAAGGAGTCATCTGATATGGTACACATGTCTAGGACACATGCTTTTTCTTTCTTTCCATTTTTCCATGCGTTAAATCTTGGAGCAGATATTTTTTCCCCCTAATAGTTCCATTTGAAAGATTTCCTAACATTTAAAATGAATAATTTAGCAGAAATGCATCAAAAATGTTTACAAAGATATATACTAGCATATTTAATATGCTCTTTAAAAAGTCTTATAAAAATATTGACACATGGTTGAACTATAGCAAAGTCAATTTTCAAGAACAAAGACCGGAGTGTCCAATATCCTAATTTTAACAGTTATTTGACCATCCATATTTCATATTTTATAAGATCAAATTACAGTTAACAATTATCATTTTGTGCATATTGCATGCCTCTGCGTCTTTTGTGAAAGACATTGGCAGGTTATTGTTAATAGTGTAGTACTTGAAATGCCACATTAATCCATATGATATGGTGAAATTTAATTATGTCACATGGTAATTTTGTTTTGGGACTTTTATTAATCTTGTAGATATTTCTCAAATCCGTCAGCAGTTTAAAATCAACAAGTAACAAAGGAATGTTTTCATGACTGCAAAGAGATTGATATGATAGTGTCCAATGGTCTTTGCTCCTCTTCCTGTATTTGAATGAGCATTCGGACTCCGTCAATTCCATTTGGGAGACGGCTTAATCATCTGGATTGCACACTTCTGTAAATAACATGGAACTAAATCTAGGGTTGGATTTTGCTTAAAATGTGTTTTCCCATTTTGCCGTTAAGTTCTCTAGAAATAAATAGTTTTAAATTTAAAGAAAAAAATTCAAATCAGCAAAACTTATTAAGCAACCAGAAATTTCCTTAGGATATTGTCACTTTTTGTTGTATTTGTATATATTACTGTTGACTGATCAATGGCTGTAAATAAATGCTACTATTGTTACCATTTGGAACTGTGGTGGCCAAATCAAGGCTTCTTAATTATTCAAATCAGGATGCTTTGAAAAAGAGAACTGGACAGAGATGTTCCAAGCTGTGCCAATTTGTACTGCAAATGGGACAGAAGGAAATTAACCATGGAGAAGCACATCTGAGCACCAGTGCTTCTGTCCCCTATTGTTGTGAATGACAACTATTATTATATCATAACCCTTTAGTGATTTTAGTCCCTTGTTGGAATTTGGTGACTCCGCCAATTCCTTCCGTTTAAGGGAAGAAAAGAACGACAGAAGAAAATGAACAAGCAAAGCAGCCCTGTTTTTCTTTCAAAAAAATACAATTTAAAATTATTTAAAACACTCATTCATACTGAACATCGATTGCTTTGGACACCCAAGAAATGTTGCCATGTTTCTTTTAAACCCAGTCATTGAGTCTTGAAGAGATACATGCTACTCTCCTCCAATATAAAGAGGATTTCACCAAAAGAATATGTTTTCAGATGGTGTAATGGGTGCCGTAGGCCAACCTCAACCACAATAATACCCCTATGATTCAGACTATCTCAAATCTCTCTGTGGAGCAAATCTACATGGAAAGTAATATTAAAGAAGAATGAAAGAAGGCTTCCTGCTTTTCTCATACTAAAATATGTTTTGATTGAAAAATCAAGAGTTTAAAAATACCTCTGGATTGATACAACCGTTGTCAAACCCCTTAGAATGCCTCATTTTGATATGATATGAAGTTGATAATATTGGAAGTTTAATGTGCATCCCAACACTTGTGATGAGAACAGGTAATTTCTTCTCATTTTTATTTACTTTAGTGCACTTCAGGAAGTTTGTTTTCAAGGGAAGGAATATGTTTAATATTAATGATGGATTACTTAAGGAAGTAAAGTAACTAAAATCTGGAGAATATATTCACAAAAATCTGTACTCTTAACTGAAACTAAACTAAATTTAAGATATTGCAATTCATATTTGTTGAAAACATAAAGAAATCTTCCTTTACCATCATGTGTGCAATCTTCTTTTCTTCCAGTTGTCATTTGCAAGCAGATTCTGAATAGAAATGTTCTCACGCCCTGAATAAAAACTAATGTAGTCAGAGGAAAAATACAGGCCATTAAAATAAAGCATTTTTATAGCTACATTTGGTGCAGGAAACCAAATGTAGCTATAAATGTCAAACATTTACAGATCAGTATATATTTTAAGCAATGCAATTGCTTCATGTGTTGGTTAATGTATGTAAAGAATTCTTTGATTTTACTCAGATAAAAGGAAGAAATGGAGGAAGAAGAAGCTGCTTTAATAAACTCCTTGTATTTTCTTTTGTATGTAATTTACTAAAATGGCATCCTTTATACATAAGAGCTATTATTAATTCACCAAATCTCTTTCTCTCTCTCTGTGATTGTGTGTGTGTGTGTGTGAGAGAGAGAGATGTCGGTGCTATGGGGAAGTGCAGAGTGGAGCAACGTACATCAGCAGACACAATGAACACGTTGTGTTCTTTTCCATAGTGTCTATTATTTCAGCTGATCTGTTTGCCAAGACCCACCATTCAAAGTCATTTATTATGCAATATGCTATTTGTGAACATATACTTGTGAGCCAGGCTTTTTCAAACATAGTGTCTGCAGCTCCAAATGGGGAAAGGATTCTGGCTAAATGATTACAAAGGCAGATTAACCTTGGATAATTATTTTTATCATGCAAAAGCCAAGACAAACGTTGTTTTAAACTACTAATCAAATTCAGGTCAAGATTCCCCTTCAGCTTTTCATTGCTCATTGTCAACTATTTACCTCTGCACTGGGGAACATTCTATCTCTCAGCTCTGCTCTTTCAGTAGGCAGCTTGGACGAATTTTTCTCTAATAAAAGTTGGCAAATGTTGTTTACTCTTGATTATTCTTCCACTCTCTTTTGTGTTTCTCCCCCCCTATGTCTCAAGTAGTGTCGCAATTTCCTCTACCCACGGCCTTTTGACTGATGATCAATTGACTTTATACCCCTGATTTTACAAATGAGAGATTTATTTGTACCAGAGGTGGCATTCAGCTGGTTAAGACTGGTTCTGGCATACCGGTAGCAGAAATTTTGAGTAGTTTGGAGAACCGGCAAATACCACCTCTGACTGGCCCCACCCACCCACCCCCGCCCTATCCTGTCCTATATTCCCTTGTTTTTTAGCTCAGCTGATTGGCATGGCAGAGCGGATTGCTGCGCCTCTGCTGAGCTAAAAAAACAGCTCACCTCACCAGTGCTAACAGAGGGTGGCCTTTGATTGCTGCCCACGCGCGTGAAGTGTGCTCTCGTAGAACTGGTAGGAAAAGATTTGGAACCCCACCACTGATTTGTACCGCATATAAAGATTATTGATTTATTTATTCATTCATTCATTTATTGGGTCTCTAGACTGCCCATTTCCCTCAATCTTAATTAACAGAACATTTCTAACGAGCAGACATTCCATCACTTCCAAATTCCTGCCATTTGGATTACGGTAGGAATGATGAAACGTGTCTTCTTTTCCTTTCTCCTCTTCCTTTTTAAACACTTCCCTTTAAAACCAAAGAAGTGTAAGTTAAATTGATTCAGAGTTCTGTAAAAAAAAAAAAAAAAAGGTTGGGAGCGTGGGATGCATCCGTAAATCAACAGCAAGATTATTTTAAAAAGAACAATAGAGGATTGCAAAAAACGTATACACCTGAGATTTCCCATGACTATTTCCACCGCGCTGTGAGCAAAATTGCGTCATTAAATTTCCAAACCAGTTGGTTGGCGGGGGGTGGGGGGGAGAAATGAGGCATGGATGTCTTTAAGAGATCTGCCAAAGGTCCCTTCAGGTAGATTGCTCACTGTTGTTAACATGTTTTTTAAGCAATAGCAGATGATAAATAATCAGGGGTTCACTCAGCTGGCAAACTAGGCAATCTTCAATCAAATATTTAGAAGGTAAAGAAAAAAAAAATCTCATATATATTTTTTCCAGAGGGCTGGGAAGTACGTAATTCTTGCTCAGTTCTTGATCAAGTGTATTTTCTGCCTTTAATGAATTCAGATGACTAGCCAGATTTCCTTTCCCCAAGATGCTATCAGAAGAAGCAAATTCCTTTGTTCTTTTCTCACTATCCTATATTTGTAGAATGCAGCGTATCATCTCCCAGGCTTAAGCCATCATAGAATCATTGTTCCAAGTTCTTGTGTGATTTCTTGGGATAATACTATTTTTCTCAAAACATCCACTTCGACTGTCCTTGGTAGGATATTGCATCCAGACATCTGACATACTTGGAAGAGACACTACACTGTTTGCAGTGGGTAACTTTTAAATTAGGCAGTTGGCTCCAGGATAAGGTTTGGGCTCATGAAAGAAGAGAGCAGCTGCTCTCTAATTTCTTCTCTCAATTCAGATCTCCCGAATGCAGCCCTTGTAAGTGAGGTGATTGGTTTCTATTGACTGAAAGCTACTAGTGATTTACAATATAATTTCCAAAACTGATAGGGTGGAACAGAAGTCTCCATGTCTTCTCCACACAGAAAGTGGCAGAAAGAATGGATTTTTGCCATTATAGCAAGCAAAGTGCAGTTTTTGTTTCTTCGAAAGCAATGGACATAAGATGATTTTTCCAGATAAAAGTGTCACTGTATTTGGTTATAGTGGTAGTAGTAAAAGCCACACATCTTTGCTATTTTTTATTTAATTTATATATCACCTTTATTATTTTTATTTTAAAAAAACTCAAGGTAGTGAACATATCTGATCGTTCTATTTTCCCCACAACCTCCCTCTGAATCGGATTGGACTGAAAGAGAATGACTGGGCCAAAGTGACCCAACTGGCTTTCATACCGCAGCAGGACTAGACCTGATAGTTTCCTGGTTTCTAGCTTGGTGCCTTTGCCACCCGATCAAACTGGGTCTCTCTAGCAAACGAAAGAACAATATAATGAAGCTGGTTGGGAAGGAGCGACAAACTGAACGTGCAATAATCAATACAGGAGCGAAAAGGCGTCTAGAATTGGCATTCCCTGTTAGTGTAGGATATTTTGTGGACAATGTCTCTATGAGTGATGAAAAAGCAATGTGCATGAAACTGGCAACATTTGGAAATGGTGATACATTTAAAATATTAAGTACCTGGTTTGTACACTCACAGAAGGACTGCTGTTATCTCCATGTGAGAGCTTTGGATTTATAAAGCAAACTTACAGGATTATAAACTTGTCTTTGGTAATATTGGCACTTTAGAAACCGTAGCAGCTAAATTGTTTGAAGTCCAAATCATGCATATTCTTTAAAAAAAATTATGCCTTTCAGAATGCATGAGAAGCTCAACTCAGTCAAGCTGTGTGTGCATGCGCAGCCCGGTTTCCCTTCCCCCACAACCTGGCCACCAAACCACAGAGGTTGGGGACCGCTGATCTAAGGAGAAAATTCCTGCATTGTCAAACGAATACATACATATGAACACTATGAAACCATTCTTATGTAATGTGCTGAGTTCTATTTCTAGAAGAGGTAATTGAAGAATGCACAACCATTTGAGGATTTGATCCTAGGCATAAGAAAATATAGCCTATTAAAAACAAAAACTAAATTTGAATTATATCTGGAAGAGAAAAAACTGCTGATAACACCATTATTATAGAATGTGAAGTCTCCAGTCCCTTAATCTAATGTGTGTGGCAATCATACAAGGAAACATTGTTTTACATATTTTACATATTTTTACACTGCCACAATAAAAAATGACTTTCAGTGACTCACATAAAAAAATACAATATAAAGCAGGTTGATAGTGACCTCACAATGGGAGTCAGACAGTGTCACTTGTTTCAGAATTGTTAAAGCTTGACCAGGGCAGAGTTAATTGTCACAAGGACAGCTGCTGTGTAACACCACAGAAATGAAGATTGGGAAAAGGCAGAAGGAATTAAGGAGGGAAAACGATCCATATATGTGCCATATAGTAAGTATGAGTTGACACAGCATCAAGAAAAGGATGTTTCTACTGCAATCGAACACAAAAATGTGTTTTTTATTGTATTTTTCAAATAGGATTCAGCAGGATTAAGAGGTTTTCCATAAAATGTATAATTAGTAAAACCAGCTAGGGGTTTGTGTTTTTTTTGAGTGAGACATCTGCAATGTGATAAAGAATATAGTTTAAAGTCATAAGGATGTCAAAGCAGGTTAGACTGAAAAAAATTAAAGATTTGTGTGAGGAAGATGTTTTCACACACACACACACACACACACACACACACACAAAATGATTATTTGATCCACAAGAATAGATACTAACTTTGTTTCAGGGTTTTTTATTAGAGAATCTGAAAGTTGTATCTCAGAACAATTACATAATTATCTCCATATGCCATTTTTAGGAATATTTTGAATCAGTTTGTACACGCATATACAACAACATGATCAGTACTATTACTGAAATCAGTTATCTGATTTTGTTCTAAACTACCCGTTTCCCATAGTCCTGCTTATGTTGGTAACATGGAGACTTCCAAGCAGAAGATTGACGTGCACTGTTCTGCATTGTAACTACAGTGGGCTTTGAGAACGTGCACATTAATACTGTAGCAAATTATTTGGATATCTAACAGACATAAAAAGGATCATTTCCTCATATGAAAGTCTGAAAATCTGCATAAATATAGTGTGTAAAATTAAATTAACACAATTTTTTTCAACTCGACTTGTAAGAATGCCCACATAATTCATATACACAAATATATATATATTATTTATACTGATATTTTGTCAGTCAAATATTCTGTTTTGTACATTGATTCTGTATTTATTTACCAGTAAGAGAATGACTGTGTGGCCATACAATATTCACTGGTCAGAACTGGTGTTTGTTACCACATGCAAGCAGAGGTTTTGTTTACTACTGTCAATGTTGCTACAGGAATGTGAATTTTCCACAAGATTGTGACTGAATCGGTATAAATACTTTACATTATCACAGTTAGAATACCCTCCCCCCAAAATCTATTTAAATTTTAGAACACAAAAACAGTAGTATTTGGGACTGGTGACAAGTTAATTGAAATGCAACCTTTAGGTAGTCTGTGAACTCTGGTTAAGAGTGCCTAAAATACAATTCCTTCATTATTATTATTATTTTAACTACAGCATCATAGATCAATATGGCACAGGAACAGTCTTTTGCTACCTTGCAATCCTTTCAACAGGATTTTACAAAAAAAAATACCACTTCTAATTCAGACGTATCCAGCCCAACATGGCACTTGCTGATGATGAAATTCTGAACACAGAAATAACCCGCACAGCTTTAATAATGAACATTTATCTATTCTACAAAGTTTATAGATGGGAGTTTCCCAATATCATATACTGATATAAGTTATACCTCTACGGAGCCTGTTTCTATGCAGCCAAAATGGCATAATACATTGTCAAGGTTTATAGAGTATAAAATATTTTTAGAGGGAAAAAACCCACAGATACAGACAAAGGGGTAGGATATCCTCTAAAACAGCCCTACTAGGACTGGGCATATCAAATGTCCATAGAACGCAGGCGCATCATTGGAAGGAAAACATGAAGAACTAGAGGACAGAGGAGGAACAGAATGGGGAAACAAACATCTGGAAAAGGTGAACTCCCCATGGCAACACTTCATTTGGTAACACTTTAGTCCAAGCAGTCCTCGGGGCAAAGATAGACAGCCACTGATGCTATGTACTACAAGGTAGGGTTCTTTCGGAGAGGAGGGGAAATCTTATGAAATATTCTTCAGAGGTTCTTATTTCAGGAGGCAGATTAATTCTGGGAACTTACAATAGAGTTGTTGGTCATTCCAAAGTCAAGGAAGCCCAGGCAAAAAAATAATATAAAATACAAAGGCCGGTAAAACAAGACTAAACATTTCAAGAACAGAAACAAGGGTTGCGTTTATAATTCAGATAAAGACAACCATCATATGAAGGGCAGTGCTCTTGGATTTTAAAATCATTTGCTTTCTCCTGAGAAGGAGAGTCTCATTTGGGAAAATAAAGTACAGTATTCCCCCCTCCCCCCTCGCCCCAAAAATCCAAGCTCTTCAGCAGAGATTGGCTACCTGACACTAAGCAGAAGAGATCCCATCTTCCAATCTTCAGTGAATTATCATTGCAAAGATCGAAAATAAAATCAGATGGCCTCATATTTTAGTTTGTGCATTGGAGCTTTATACCACTGTTGCAGGCCTGCGGTCCATCTCTGCCTCTAGCTTCACCATCTGCTGCATCTCCTTGGCCTGCAAAGCAGGAGAATTGGGCTGTTAGCATGACTGAGTGCGGGGAGGAATGAGACAAATACATCGGAGTCTCTACTGTGGGTTCTTGGAGCTGTAATTCTGTGTTATGGAAGGAGGGTGGTGGCCAAAAGGACCAATGTTCAGAATCATCCCACAAATCAAAGGAGAAACATAAGGGAGCCATACAGTATTCTGTGGTGTTTCCTGCAGCTTCAGAATGGGCAAAGAGATAATGAATAAATCCAGTCTAAAGTATTTATTTATGCTAGGCAAATATAACTCTTCCCTGATCAAATACAAATCTAAGCCTTTAGGGCACATGCTATTAATATGGTGCTTTTTGGAGAACATCCCCTTATATTTTTATGGCAAATGAATCCCATTCCAAATCAAAATATAATCAAAAAAGCCCAAACCTGGAGCACAATGCACTGACAAAAGCCTCCAGCCTCCTTTGAAATACTGACCAATATGGTCTAATTCAACAATGGAATCTTTCCAAATGAATTCAGAGATCCTCCAGCTAAAAGCCATTCAACGACCAAGTAAACCAGGCCTTCAGGAACTGCTTGAAGATGGAGTTACTTGTGGGCATGATTTTCACCACATTATATACAATACAGATGGAAAGGACGCTCAGTGGTTTAGCATGCGAAGGTATTATTTAATTGCGGTCCAAATTAAAACTAACACATTAGGCAGGATCCAAGTATCATTTCTTTGCAGTGGGCAGCCCAATTATGCTATGACGTTGCCAGATACGCTTTACAGCAGGGATGTCAAACTCGTGGCCCGCGGCCCAGATGCGTCACGCGCTGGCCACGCCCACCCCCCATTTTAGCGAAGGAGGGGAAAGTTGTGATACGTCACATGACAACATGACACCGCGAGTTTGACACCCGTTTTACAGGCTCTGGTGGTCCATAGTTTCATGACATCATTACGGGAAGACACATTAAATTGCGGGCCCAACTGGCCACATGCCCACTGCCTTTGTCAAAGTGCCACAGGTAAGCAAGCAGTGAAAGTCCCACCCTTGGCAGAATAATCCATGCGTTTCTCCTCCTCTTCACCTATCTGAATACAGGTAGTCCTCAACTTACAACAGTTTGGTTAGTGACCATTCAAAAGTTACAATGGCACTGAAAAAAATGTGACTTATGACAGTTTTTCATAGTTACTTTTGCAGTATCCCCATGATCTTCAGATCAAAATTCAGATGTTAGGCAACTGGTTCATAGCCGTGACCTTTGCTGTGTCCCAGGATCACATGATCACCTTTTGGAACCTTCGGTCAAGCAAAGTCAACGGGGAAACCAGATTCACTTAACAACCAGGCTACTAACTTATTAACTGCGGTGATTCACTTAACAACTGTGGCAAGAAAAGTTGTAAAATGGGGCAAAACTCATTTAACAAGCATCTCACTTAACAACAGAAATTTTGGGCTCAAATGTCATCATAACTCAAGGACTACCTGGTAACACTTCGCTATCAGAAACATTATTTTTGAGAAGGAATGTAAGACTCTTATACCTACCAACACACTTTGGAATTGACTGTGCTACAATCTATTTTTTTCAAGTATCACAAAGATCTATTTTTTAGTTGGAAAGAATGTGTTAACATTCTAAACAACCATTAACTTGATTTCTTGAAAAGCACGAACCGGACAGAGTGCTAGGTTATGCTGTCTTTTTTCACAAATTTTCCTGTTTACTGTATTAATAATGTTAATAATAACCTTAATAAAATTAATAATGCTGATGTTTCCTGCCGGCCTCGAAACTATTTCAGTCACATGATGTATCTGGTAGCATTTTTTTCATGAATAATTGACAGCGCCTGAGCATTAAGTATCTATATTACAATGATTTTCACTTTGTCTGGTTTATCTGTTCATCCCCATTGTCTAAACCAGATTGATCTGATTTGAAAAACAGGAGCTCCTCCTATACTTCCTGGAGCCCTATTGTTAAGACAGGTTGCACGCTGTTTTAAACAATGTTTCCAAAAAAAGGGATAATTGCTACTTATATAAATCATTTATAATTTGATCACATGCTTCAGATACAATTAAAAAAATATGCTGAAAAGAATGACAACAAAGCCAGAGAAATCTCAACAGGGAAAGTGCTTTTGTACTAATATTACAACATTCACTAGTGCTGGGCATACAAAATGGAAATTAATAATTTATTTTTGGCCCATTCAAGTTGGTATTGATTCCTGGCAACAGACTGTACATGTTCCTATAGTTTTCTTGGCAAAGTTTTTTTCAGAAGTGGTTTGCCCTTGTCTCCTTTCTAGGGCTGAGAGAGAGAGAGACTGACTGGCCCCAGGTTAATCAGCTGGCTTTGTGTTAAGATGGAAGTAAAACTCATGGGTCTCCCAATTTGTAGCTTGGGAACTGACACTACAATGTTCTATCTATGAGTTTGAATGAGTTTCAGGCTTCAAAAAAGTAGCCCTGTCTGCCAGGTCTAAATCAGAAGCTGCCCAGTTTGGCCTAGACTCATGTCATATGTGAAATATGGAAAGCTGAAATTGTTGATGAAACTGGAGGACACTTGCAAGCAAAAATGTCAACACATTTTTCCAAAAATGTGACGATCGATGAGTCCCTGAAAAACTTGTTCCTGCAACTAGGCGGTCTCCACCCCACACAGTAATATTTAATTAGTTTTTCAACAAAAAGTGAGAATTGCTTACTTTGAATGAAGGGACACAGTCCAATTTTAGGCAGAATTTGACCAATTACAATGCACACACTTTGTTATTCAGCATAAGCAGCTATCACTTATGTATGATGCCTATGTTTAGATGATTCATAATTGTGGGAAAAATTGTTTTGCAAGAAACCTAGACATGAATAAGACTCTACACCAGGGGTGTCCAACCTTGGCAACTTTAAGACTTGTGGACTGAGGAATTCTGGGAGTTGAAGTCCACAAGTCTTAAAGTTGCCAAGGTTGGACACCCCTGCTCTACACAAAACTAAGAGATGTTTTTTATAAGAAACCAGCTGCCTGTGAAATTTAAAGCCTACAAATACAATTCCAGCTTTTGGGGACCTCTAGTAATGTGTACATGGGTAATGTGTATATGCCAACGTAATTCTTGGAAAGGGGGAACCTTCTCAAGTATCAAATTGATTCTAAATCAAGCCAATATAGATCAGTCATCAAATGGTATCTATAAAGTAGTAGCAGCTTGCTCAGGGTACATAAATCCTACCTTGAATTTGAGGGACAGCATGGCAGGATTTCAAAAGCTGTTTGTACAAAAATAATAACATCAAAGTTCAGCAACACAATGAAGCAAATAAAATGAATGAAGAGTGAGATGACAACAACATATAAATGCAAGAAAAATGATCATTCTGTTCTAGTCTAGTCTGCATCTGGCTTTCTCTACTTTCACCTTATTTTCAAAATGAAAGAAAGAGAAATGCATCAATTCTTTAATGGGTACACCTATATTCAAGGTACAGATTTCTAGTGCAGTTTTCTAACTTTTGTTTTAGTTTGATAAAGTTGAGTTAAATGAGAGGGAAAAAAATTAATCAAACCAGTAAATAGTTTTTGAATATGTCAGTAATGAAGGAAATGATATGGAAATAATTTTCAGAAATATAGCAGAAATGATAAAGTTATGAAAAGCAGTTAATGCATCATACCCATCTACATAACTATACAGTGGTACCTCGATACTCAATGTTAATTGGTTCCAGGACAGGCAGTGAGTACCAAACAATTTTTTTCCATAAGAGATAACGTAGTGGAGTCACAAGGTAGCTGACACTGAGAAGTTCTAGCTTGTGTGTTGAGTACCAAACAAACAATGAGTACCGGGACAAAATTTTCATGTCAAAATGCATTGAGTACCAAATTCGGTGAGTTTCAAAGTAGTTGAGTACCAAGGTACCAATGTATCACCTTTGAGTCACAGTTAATTCCTGCAGCTACCTGGACACATCTACCCAGTTATGAAGTTTCCTAGGCAACATTTTTGGAAATGATTTTTCATTTCCTTCTTCTTAAAACTGAGAGAGAGTGATTGGCCTAAGGCAGCAGTCCCCAACCTTTTTGGCTTGGCGGCCTAGCTGGGGGAGGGGGGAAGAGGGGAACTGGGCCTTGTGAGCGTTGGGACAGGTGCACACACATGCATGCGCAGCTCGACTTGCGCCAGTTGAGCTGCATGTGCCATGCAAGTGCACTGGCCTGCCAGTTGTGTGAGTTGAGCTGCGTGCGCATGGGCACCAGCCCTCTGTTCATGCGGCCCAGTGGCAAATAGGCCAAGGACAAATAGGCCAGTAGTGGGGCCATGGCCCACAGATTGGGGACGGCTGGCCTAAGGTCACACAGATGTTTTTGTGCCTGAGCTAGGACTGGAATTCAGGTTTCCCTGCTGATCATCCAGCCCCATCACATTGTACCAAATGAGCACATGCTCATTCACTTTGCCCCCTACAGGTAATAGAATGTGACAGAAAACACGATCGTTGCTCAATAAATAACTTACATGGAACCTAGAGTAATTTCTAAAGATTCTGAGTTTAGACAAACCTATAATGTTTTTATGGCTTTACTTAAGAAAGAATAATTTGTTCACACCATACTGAATTCAGCAAAAGAGGAAAAATCTGATCTTTATCTGTCCTTGTTCACTTAGCATGGGTTTCACAATAACTGAACTGAAAAACACATTTTTTTTTCCTGTAACAAAATTTACCAGTAATTACATTTAAATTTCCTTATGATAGTTTTTAAACAAAATAGGCCATCAGCTATGTCCCAGATAATCTAGACTAAAATTCTGATCATCCCTTGCCATTGTCCATATTAACTGGTACTCTGAAATCCATAATATCTGAAGAGCAGCGGGCTTCTTCTTCATGGTAGCAATAGTAGGAGCAGCAGTGAAGATGCTCGTAGATTGGCTTTGCTTCCACTGAGGGAGTATCGCATGTGTCAGAGTGGATATTGAAAGAGATTGTGGTGAAACGACAATCCGTCTAAATGCCTGCTTTGCATAAGATCAGCTTCCAGTAATATAGCCTGTCTCTTATAATATAGCATGTCTCCCCATTTCAGCAAGCAGCTACTGAGGTCCTTTCATTACCTCTCAAAGTGCCATTGGGACACAAAATGACATCCTAAACAGGCGCAGCTCAAAACTTCTCTTTTAGGCTACAGCTAACATAATGCTTTGGAGCCAAACTTAAACATGCCTACTTGGATTTTGTAGACTTGTATTCTTAGTGCTGGTTCATATACTGGCATGGTGTATAGATTATAAATGATGCACAGGGCATTTGTAAGGCTCGGTCTGATACTTATATGAACCAAATAGGTCATAAATTCCTTGCCTCAAATAAATCAATAACCAGATAACAGGTCACAGCACCCAGATTCCCTTTCCTTTGACAGCCAGGTGTTTGTTACCTGCTCATTTTGCTTCTCCAAAATTTCTAGATGTTCAAGTTGGACTTTCTTCAACTGATCCATTTCCTTTGATTGCTTCATTGCCAACTGTAAGCAAAACCAGAAAGGGGGGAAATGAAATAACCACATTCTTTTGGGTTACATGGGTTTTTCAAAGTCATTCTCCCCAAAATATTGCTTTCTGAAAGAACTCTTGCCATATGGAACACAGCAAGGGGTCATAATGCAAAATAAAAAATGAAAAGTAAGGAACTTCCTGTGGTCTCCTTCGTGTGATGTGAGCATAGTACAATTAAATGAAGCTTATCTTTAGCTTGAGGAAATGCATTAAGAGACGACTTTCTCATTTGGATACCCTATGCTTTTAGGTGCTGTATATATAAAATTACTATTGTGTTAGATTGAGTATTCTCAATAAAATTTGAGTAAGACACCTATGTAGGGTGAGTATATTAGCATCCATTCAATTCCACAGACCGTCTTAATTCTTTGTACTGATAGAATGATCCAAAGGAAAAACCCAATTCTTATAAGGAAGTACTTCAATGTTCCTCCAGGACTGTGTTTCTTTGAAAACAACATCAGGACAGGGTGCAATGTAGCTGAACTGTCTATCCCACTGGGCTTATGTTGCTTTCTGACAAGTGCAATAAAAGGACTCAGTCATAGGCTACAAATGTCGCACGTATCAAACATACAAAACACAATGCCAGAGAAAACACATAACAAGTAGAAGGTGATTATTTGATCAACTCATTTGTTTGTGTCCTCACATACCCTAAATCATAAACCAAGCAAACAGGTTGAATTAATACACCACACTAGGTTATTTTTCAGCATAATTAACTTCCAAAAGCTAAACTGGGAGAATAATAAAAAAAATCATATCTGAACATGGGGAGAAGGATTTTGAATTTCCATAGTTTTCTTTTTGTATCAATAAATTTCTTGATAAAAATCAAGCATAATAAACTGACCACTTGATTGACAAATAAAAACAGTGTTACTTATTGGATAAGGAGGGGTATTATCTAGATAAATTATCCTCTTCCACCTTCTAAAATATTTATGAAACAAAAAAGAGCAATAGTCAAAGAAACTCTCATACTGAATTTGGTGTCTTCAGCTTTTAATCTATTAAGAAATTCGAGTTTCATTAGAAAAATGTTTAGCGTATGGCCCAAAACAGGATGCATATAGATGAGATTGCTTGGGATGGATTCAAACCAATTCTGCAGTTCAAAAGCATGAAAAAAATGCAAGTAGAAAAATAGGGACCACTTTGGTGGGAAGGTAACAGCATTCTGTACGCCTTCGGTGTTTTGTCATGCCAGCCACATGACTACGGAGACATCTTCGGACAGCGCTGTCTCTTCAGCTTTGTAACGGAGATGAGCACCGCCCCCTAGAGCCAGAAATGACTAGCACATAAGTGTGAGGGGAATCTTTACCTTTACTTTATCCAGCAGAACCAAGGTAGAAAAAATGGACAGATTATCTGCCTTCAGACTTCAGTTAGCCACAGATAACCTTTTCTGTCCTAGTCTGGACCAAAAGCCCTCAAATATTCCTTTTTTCAAGTCACGACTTCTAAAAATACTTTATGGTATTTATTTCATACGCAGTTCCTATTTCCACTATGCCTTCTGTCTTTCAATCTACTCAGTTTCATCAGGTCTTGGAAAACAGCTCACCAATTTAAAAAAAGTTTATGGTATTTCAGATGATTAACTACTCACCCGTTTTCTTTCTTCCAGAAACTTCTTTGTGTTACTGCTATTCAGTTCCCTCACACGCCTGTGAATGATATATTTACTACTGTATTATCTAGTTGTATTACACATCAAAATATCACTGAGAAAAATGCAAAGAGACCCCTCCTTCTCCTGAAATTCTGTCACAGATTAGTATAAAATATATCAATTTACACTTTAAGATAAGGTGACCAGTAGCAAAAATATAGGTACTATTAACAGATAACTAAAATGCTTTCTAACTGTAAGACCTAACAATAATTATATATTTATTAGTATTATAACTATAAATACCAGCTATGGCAATATAGTAAATAGAACAATAGTATAAAATAAGTGAAATAAAACAAATAGTCAAAAAATAACAGACCAAACTATCTAGGCTACAAAGGGGAATAAACCAATAATTTATATCATTAGTATTAAACTGTACATTTGGTTTCTTTAGTTAAATCTGAAATTAATTATGTAGAAGAGAGGAAAAAACACCCAACAGACCTAAATAGCAAGCAACAAAATGAAGAAGAATCCAAGGCTAAAATACAGACACCGCTGGCCAAGTTAAATCTAAGCATACAAGTCAACCTTTATTCCTGACAGCCCCAGTTTCAGAGACAAATGTCATGTTATATGTATTATCTGGGCTTAAAGCCGATAAAAGAAAGTTGACACAAAAGATATGGAAAAATGTTATGAATAAAGTTTGGGTATTCTTGTAGAAAGAACATATGCCAATAGCTCAAAAGATCCAGAAAAATATGGATATAGATATTTAGAGCACCGCTGAATTTACCTTACATTATTGCAGAGGGTATGACATTTAAATGGACCAAAAGAAGGGGCACTGATTATTAAGTTTTTTAAAAAGTTTTAAGTTTTAAAAAAAGTTGGATTTCCAGCTGAACAACAATGGCGATTCTGCTATTCTGCTATGCTGTATGTAAAATTAGGCAAATTTTAACTGACCACGGTTAACCCACCACCAATCACAATGTATTATTAAATCTATTTTTTATTTTTATTTTTTACTATTATTATTGTTTTAAAACTTCCATTTGCTGGTCAGCGGCAGTAATAAAGATTGAGTGAGTGAGTGAGTGATTCTGCTAAAGCCTTTTTGTTTATTAATATCCCACAGCATTTTAATGGTTCTCTGCCTTTTGCATCTCCAAGGAATGCCATACGAGATGTAGAAAGATCACAATTTGTATTCCAGTGAAGTGTTGGGAGTAATATTGCTTATGCAAAATTTAGGAGGCTAAACCTTCACTACACAAGCATGCTTCGCACAATCCGAGCTTCTAAAAAAGGGAGGAGGGGGATCAACAGCTTATGCTGAAAGATTCTGATATCTTAGAAATGGCTCATTTATCTGTGAATCTACCTAGCAACCAGTCATTGTATAAAATGGAGTGAGGCAAAGAAAGTAGTTGCTTCCCCATTTCTCTCATCGCCTTAGCTAGGGCTTGGGGTAGATCTAGCTGAGTGGGTTCAAATGAGAAAGCGCATGCGTTAATGGGGAAATGGAGCTAGCTACGCTTAAGGAAATCAGTAAAGCTCTGTTGGGCCTCTGATTTCACTCTGGTACTGTATCTTTATTTAAAAACTTTTAGTTTATCTTTAAGACCCCATGTATCTGTTCATAGGGTGAATGCATGCCTCCTCCTGTACTTTCTGCCTGTATGTAGTACTAGGAATGACTGTTCTTCCTTTTCCAGCTGCACTATATCAAGGTCAATGAGAAATCCAGTAATCCCTTAAAACTGGAAAGGAAAAGGGAAAGGCCAGTACATTCATTTCCACACAGGACAGTCTGTCTGTCTGTAAATGGCGCAAATAAAAATCCAGGTCTCTTGTAACAATGGCCTGTCTAAAGTTAGCCCATAGCTCTTTATTGTTAGCATTTAGCAAGAGGTTTGTATGAACTTGTCCATGATCATAAACTTTTCTGAAATAATAAATCGGATGATAGAAGTGAAAGTTTTGTGCCATGAAGGATTTGAATTGAATTACCCAGGAAGCTTTGGTTAGAACAGAATACGGTCCAAATCATACCATGACATGGAATGACTCAGACAATGGTGCATGGACTTTAAACTCTTAGTAACATATTTCTGAATGCATGTAATTGAATCTTGAAAAGTGGTTAATTGCAAGATCTGGGAAAAGAAACAAGAGGGAAGCTAGGAAATGCTAATTTCATTGTCTAAGACTCTTAACATATATCTGACTAGACAATCAGCTATCATACATATTAACTGAGATCTTATTTTTCTCAGTTCTAGCCCTTATATAGTCACAATATCATCAATCCCACCAAATAAGAGAACACAACACTTGGAAGAACTCCAATATTTGCAAAAGTACATACACTTTACAAATACAGGAAGGCTTCTCTCTCCCCGGGACAAAATAGCCCCTAATTTCTTTAGCCAAATATTTATTGGAGTGTTACTTGAATATAATGGAATTTACATTATATTTTTGAGTTGGGTTCTAGCTGTATTGAGTAATAATGATTTGCTGGGAAGGTAAATTGCTCTACTCACATTAAACCAAGTACCCCATGAATCTTCCTTATGGAAACTTATTCTATAACCAGCAGCAATGTAATATTTACCTTTCTCTTTCAGCTTTGTTTTTGATAGACTTATCTTGGCTTATGGCTTTACTGTTTTCCATTGAAATTTTGGCTTGGTTGGCACGCATTTCTTTACTTTCTCTAAAAAAAGAAAAGAAAAAGTATGGCATTTAAATTTCAATTTTAAACATTCTAGACTCAAGATTATAATCCCTTTGCTTTGATCTGCCAATCGTCAAGGTTATATAATCAACATCAGATTATTGTCAGCACTATCCGAGAAATGGCTGCACTTTTTAAAACAATGGTCAGCTGCCATTTTTTTTAATTAGGTGAGCCTGGGTGGTGATGGGAAATGCTTTCATCTCCTACACTCTGACACTGAGCTAAAGTCAACCATTTCCAAGTGAACAAATAATAGAATAACTGTACACACACACACACAGGCACACATACATACAAACATACATACATACATACACACACATCACGGCTTCAAAATCTAAGGAACTGTTTGGATACAACTCTCAGCAACACTATTTCTTGCGGCTGTTGATAAAAATAGGATTGCCAATATGATCGCCAATGTCTGATGATGGATATGGCGCAAGAGGAAGAAGAAGATGCTGACCTGTCTTGGGAAAGCTTCAGTTGTTGTGTCTGCTGTTCATGCACATTAATTAACAGCTTTTTCAGTAGTTCACACTGCTGGCTAAGGTGCAGATCACGCATTTCTTGCTCCTCTGCACAGTGGGTATTGATCATCTCAGACCACTCTTTGGTGTGCTGTGCCACAATTTCCTTCACCTTTGAGGAAGAAAAGTTGGTTCAGTCTTCTCTACTCGTGATTTTTAAAGTGGACAATGCAGGAGGCACTTCTAAGATCCATGTTTTATGTAGATCCAGAATCTTGGGATTATACTAAACCCCATGTTCCCTGGGTTAATTGATAGTTTAATGCACTTTTCCCTCTTTGCCCATGTGGTGGGAATCCAGAAACTCTAGTCACTCCCGGCTAATAGACCCCCAATGCCCAGTCAATCCTCAGAAAAAGTGAGTGGCTGCAGCATAAGTGGTTGAAAAAGTAAAACATTCTGTTGCAAAACAGGTTAACAATCTCTGAACCATAGAATATATCTCCCCAAACACTGATTGACTGTAGTATCAACCCACATCCAGCCAATGGGGAAGGGCTACTGACATAAAAGAAATCAGTTCCTAGTATAGGAGTTCAAAGGATACTATAAACTCTTGTCCAGATTCCCTCTCCCCTCACACTAGTACTTTGAAGTTGAGATCTTGTCAGATCTTGACCTATACAATGGGGAGGCCTACATTCCTGTGACTCATGTCTTACCTGAGGAAGGTTTTGTCGAATTATAGATGGGCAGTTCTAACCTATGCCCACCAGGCAGATAAAGTGGTGCACACCCACTATTTATTGCTTGGATAATTTGGGTACCAACAGCCTCCACCTCCAGCCTTCTTCTCACCCTCCATTGAAAGTCACAAAAAGAGCAACTGTAGTCCATTATCCGGTTCAATGTGATGGAATATAGTATGGAGGTGGATTCCCAGAGGGAGGAGACACACTCCAGAGGAGTAAGAGGCAACTCAATACAGATATTAGGCATGAGAGAAAGGGGGTGAAGACAGCCCCTCCTTCACAGTTCACAGAGTGTATTGTAGATGGAGATAGTAGAATACTCAAGAGTGTTAAGGTTTTGTCCATAGATGTGAAACAATAAAGAACTCAGCTGGGAAGAATCACCATGTGTCATTCTTGGTTTTAGGGCTGACATTAAAAATTCTTCCATCCAATATGGCTCAACCATTATCAGACACTTAGGAATCATTTCAACTGTTTTGATAATCCATCTCATAAACCACCCAAATTCACAACAATGGCAGCACCGAAAACAGATGAACAGAACTCAGCCCCAGGCAATATGTTCCAAAGCCATTACTGACTTGGCTTGTCTATTATACTCCCATCAATTCTTCTCTCAGCTTTTCAACAAACCATTTCCCTCTAATGGCAATGGTTGTAGCTGTAGCAAAGGCAACAGTCGCAGTTCTAATGACCAGGACAAACGATCATCCACTGGTCTCATAGCTCCTGCCTTCCAGTTTGAGTTTCAGTCTTCACACCACATGGAAAGTCTGACAACCGGAACCCTCCAATGATGTTGCTGGCCCCATTCTGCTTATGAGCTTGGAGCAGCCTTCTGCCTCAATTGCCTTTCCTTACTCTGCTTTTTAATGTTCTTAAATGTGGATCCTTAACCAATTTGCTATACAATGTACCACCACTCCATCGGTTTTTTTTCCCTTTTCCCTTGCTTTTAAAATTTCTTTTATTTTTCCTTCCAGCAATAACTTCTTTTGATACTTCTGTTGTTTTGCAGAGTTATTTCTGTTGATTTATCTTTTCTCAATTTCAACAACACTTAACCCCTGAGTTCACCCAGATCTTTTCTAAGCAGTCACCTCCACCTAATTTTGTTTCTGTTGTTAATCTTAATCATTTTGTGTGTGCCTCCTCCCTTCTCCTCCAGATTTAAAGTATATTAGATATACAAAAGTATGCATCTGGAAAAATTAGGGGAAACATTAAAGTAGAACGTGCATGGGTGGCTCTTTTAATGGAACATGGATATTTTAGACCTGGTTTTTTTTTTTCAAACTTGGTAACTAAGAAGTGTGGACTTCAGCTCCTGGAATTCCTCAGCCCACCAAGTTTGAAAAATACAGTTTTACATTCTGCGGTGTTGAATTCCAATTTTAAGTAAACAGATCTATGAGCACAAAGAAAATTTTGTTTATAAATGGTGGCATGAATCTATGCTGTCAGATCTAACAGTAAGGATTTCCAGCTGTGTGGGCTAAATAGTTTTACTCCCAGTGTAATCTTCAATGAGGGAAAAAAATCATCTCTTTACTTGCTGTCTTGCCCTCTTTCTCGTTGTTTTCCTAAATAGTCCAAAGAACTTGCAGTCTTTTTTTTTCTCATTTCCTGGAGAAGAAAACATATTTCCGACTTCTAGAAATGGCTCTTATTATATGACAGTCAGGTACTGAAATACATTGTTAAATGGGCTACTTTTGCTCTTACCTTTGATTTATGATCAGATGTTAACAATTGAACTTTACTTTCTGTTTCTTTTTTCAGCTCAAGACAATTATTTCCCCTAAACACAACAAAACAGAAACATTTCAAGGAAGAGTTTCAAATTAAAATTTTCAAACAAACATTAGAAGATGAACCTTGAAAAAATGTTTAGAAATGCAACTTGGGTATGCCTCCATTGCTGGATTAAAAAAAAAAAAACCAATTGGACAACCATTTGTCTGTGGTAGTATAAGAATTCTGCCTTGGTCGGAGGTTGGACTACAACAGGGGTAGGGAAACTTGGCTCCTTTATCACTTATGGACTTCAATTCCCAGAATTCCTGTGTCCATATGTCCTACGTTTGTATATTAAACAGTTCCATTCAAGTCAAAAATTGATTTCCCCCACAACTAAAAAGCCAGTAGGCCAGGGATGGGGAAACTTTTATGGCTCACTCAGGAATTCTGGGAGTTGAAGTCCATAAGTGATAAAAGAGCCAAGTTTCCCTACCCCTGGACTAGAGGATCTCCAAGATCTCTTCCAGCTCTATGATTCTATTCTAGTCAACTCTTTATTTATTCCCTACTCCACCCCACCCCCGATAAATATTTATTCATCTGAAATGTTAAACAATTCTGCATTTAGTCAATCTTGGTGAAAAAAGAAAGAAAAAACACAATCTGCCCAGGACAAACGGCTATTTAGGTCTTTCTCATTTTTTTTTCCTGTTAGTCCAATGAATTTTGGATAGGCTACTCAGCAGGGAATCTCAAAGATGCTTTTTCCAAAAGGCAACTGCACTTTCAGAACTAAAAAAGCTTCTGGATGAGAAGTGAAATGTTTTCAAGAAAAAATAACCCAAGAAATCCTAGTTGCTTTTTGGAAAAGGCATCTTTGGGACAACCATGACTTGGAGGATTAAGAATCTCCATAGATACTCAGCAGGGAGTTTCAGAAATGTTAATAAACATACGTCCACCGTTCCATTCCAATATACTGATACAAGTACCATTTGGGAATTAGCTCTGGTTTAGATCAAAGTGGGCATAATGTAGATACTGCTGGACCAGAACTCTTTTTGTCCCACTCCTGTGGCCCTGGGGGAGTAAGGGGGCTGAAACTGAGAACAATATCTGTAGGGCAACCATCCTATATTTAAATAGGATTGATCATAGCGATCCTAGAATGTCCCTAGCATTACATATATAAGTAGTCCTTGATTTGCAACCATTCATTTTGCCCTGGAAAATTGTAACTATTTGAAGTTACAATGGCATTGGGGGAAAAGGTAATTTGCAACAGGTCCTCACACTTTAAACTGTCATGGCATTCCACAGTCATGTGATCAACATTTAGGCACTTAGCAACTGGTAAGTATTTAGGATAGCCGTAGCATCCCGTGGCCCTGTGATCATCATTTGCAACCTCCTCACCCATCATCTGGCAAACAAAATCAGTGGGGGAAACCAGATCTGCTTAACAACTACACGATTCATTTAAAAAATCACGACGCAGTGATTTTCTTTACAAGGTAGCAAAAAAGGTCATACAGTTGGGCAAGATTCACTTAGAAACAGTCTCGCTTAGCGACAGAAATGTCGATCCCCATTGTAAGTATAAGTTGAGGGCTAGCTCTACATGTGTTAATAAGCATTCATATTTAATTTAATACATCAGAGTATTTGAAAATATACATCCTGAGCATTCTAACACAATATATTAATCAATCTGACTAATTCTTTCCATAAAGAGAACCATAAATGGAGGCTGTCAGCAAATGGAGGCAACCTTGTCTTGTGTTTTCACTCCATAATGTGTAATTCTGGGATCAGCAGCTTTTTCAGATTTATTGTGAGATAGTCTGTATGGTGAGATATGGTGTGTTGTGGCAGCAATGATGGTGATGGTGATGGATGATCCAAATCTTGAGAGGGTGTAGACCATCGCAAGATCCTCACCTCATATAAAATCCCAAGGAGCAATATTAAAACCACATCTTGATCTTATTGTATTTCATTAATTTCATTTTAAAGCTTCTGGCTGCCTACCACAGGCACATTTTATTAGCCCAGTGTTTCATCTACCAGAAAGAATCCCGCCAAATCAAATTTTGATGAGAGGAAGCATTCCGTTTATAGTGTCCACACAGAAAAGTGATGATTGTAATAGCAAGCAGATTTTTGTTTTTCAATTAACATTCAGGTGTTGACCTGATCAGTTAACCTGGTTAGACCAACGAAGCTAACATGAAAAATACACTATCTTCTGACAACCACACTTCATACTGTATTCCATAGGCTTTAAATACACTCTCAGAACTAATTCAGGATCAACATTTATACATTCAGAACCAAAAAGACACTTGATGAGATGTTGGTTTCCATATGAGGAGGAGAGACATATGAGTAAATGTGTACCAGCTTTTATTATGCCTAACTTGGGTCTTTTGTTAGCTTTCATGTGATGAGGATCTGAATACTCCATTGAGGTCAGTGTAATGATTTTATAGATTAATTACTAATAACCTCCCCCCATCCATTTTTCCCCTTAAAAGAATGTGTCATTTTTAAATCTCTTAATCTGAACTGAATACACAAGCCTTCCTTGGGGATTCTCACAGTTAGAATGACATGTCTCAAGGACAAGGGTACTTTGATCTGTCTCTTGGGGTATAAAAATGGAACTAAATTCTTCTTTTCTGCTGTCAACAAATGTTGCTTTTTAAACAAGGCCATACCCCTTTTTCTTGATCGCCTTCTCAAGGAGTTTCTCATAAGCTAGCTTCTCTTTGTCGTACTGGGCTACCATTTTGTCAACTTGTGTGCAGTGTAACTTCTGCATGACACTGTGCTCCTGGAGTGGAGGAAAAAAAATGGCATATTAGGCTAGTCTAATAGCAAATAGCAAAGGATTTAGATAGTTGTGTTTTAACAGAAGAGGACAGAAAAAGAAAATCCCCCACACCATCACTATAGTATCTTTTAAGAGGTTTCAAAAATGGCACTAACATCTTTTTATTCTATCAGGTTCCTAAATCAACAAAGTCTCTTGAATGGGACTGTTATCCAAAGCAACTTCTTTCCCTAATTGACTTGGCATACCTTCCCTTCCTTCTCTTCTTCTGTCTGGGTAGTCGCACCTTTCAGAACTCACAACCGTTGCTAAGTAACCAAGGCTATTGTGTAAATAGTAAATGCAAAACAAGTGTTTTCTTTTTCAACTCCTAAGTTGTTTTTATTGCCTGGGAAATGTGACATCACTCCAATAAAACCTCTTTATACCTTCCTTTGACATTTCAGAAATGTAAACTTTGCTGCAGGGCAATGGTATCCATATGTCGAATTTGGAATGGGCCAACTTGCCACAGCCAACTTGTGAGTACGGCCAACTCACCTTGGGACAACTCGCTGCGGGACAATTTAACAATTCAATTTAATTATTTAAAATAAATAAAAATATTTTAATTTTTGCTGTTCACATTTCATTCTGTCCCTTCTTTTGCATCCTTTCTTTAATGATTCTGCCCTTCCAATTCTTTGATATTGGTGTAACTCTTGTCCTGCAGTGCGTTGTCCAGTGGTGAGTTAGCCATGCCAAGATGTCCCAGTGAGTTGGCCATGGTGAGTTGGCCGCAGCGAATTGACATAGACCCTGCCGAACTATTTGTTCCATAATCTTGAATAAACATGCATAGGATGGCACTGAAAAGGAATACTGAAAAGAACCCAACTAGAAGGAAATGCATTCTCTATTTTTAAAAAGAAGGTGTAAAATTTAGAATGGAATTTAAAATAGGTTCAGACTCCCTAGAAACCCCTTAAGAATCCCTTTTTGTTTGAATTACTATCACTTAGATATATTTTTTTCTACTTTTGGATTTGAAGCACTTGGGATGTGTGAAATAGTCAAAGCTGGTAATGGCCATTTTTACTTCTTCTAGATTGAAACAAATGTTGTATGTAAGTTTCAAACAGAATACTGTAGCCAATGCATTTGACAAAATATGTTGCTTTCAATATAACTTTTAGTGTTCCCAGGGCAGCAGGGACAACCTTGTGCGTTGTGGCCCAAAAGGCTAAGATGTAGAGGAGCTGAAATGGAGGTGAGCATCGCCTGATAGGAGAAGTGTGAGGTCCAGTGCAGTCCTGGCCTAACAACAACAACACCCAGATTACCAAAAGTGATGCTGCTAAATGGTTTGGATATGTAATATTTCACCTAATGACTGCTTCATTTAGCAATGAAAATTCTAGTAGCAGTTATGGTCGTTAAGCAAATAGTACCTCTGCTGCTATGCAGTTGGGCTTTCAGGATGCTAATGCAGTAGCCTGGGGAGTTTTATAGGCAGAGAAATATATTCATATTGGCCATGAGCAGTGCAAAAAAATAATCCACTGCTACTGTTTACGTATGGAATTCAGTCCTCTAAGTAGGCTGCTGAAAGTTAAAGATTGCCTTCATTGTTCACTATAGGGATTTTAAAATTTTTTTAATTTTTTTTTTTAAAAATAGTTAACTTTACCCAAATAAATGGTAGACAGCTCCCAGAATGGACTGTAAGTCCAGCTACTTCTGTGTTTCTAAGATGAAAAATAAGGGAAAGGCAGGGCAGGTCTCAAGTTCCCAACTGCAGAATCCTTAAAACAGGTTGACTTGTTACTCCATTGGAATGCAAAACACTTGAAGCACTTTGAATTTTGAATGTTCACAAGAGGACTTTTTAATGCTGAGTTTGGAACAGAATGATTTCATATCTCTAGAAAGCATCCTGAGATTCCTAGGCACATTTTAAAATATCTAATTTCTTTTGGAAAAAGGAAGTATAAAATATTTTTACTTTGTGCTAATGGATGCTGAAGGTAATTACATACATATATTGTCAGTATTTGTATTCGAAATGAATTCCTGATTCAGAACTTTTGAAATGTTATGCATGCCTTTTGCATTAAGGCTACTGTTGGTTGCTCTCAAGTTACGTAATTACAAATCAAATATTTTTGGTTAAATATGTAATCATCACTAGCTTAGCCTAAGGGTCAGAGAAATAGAAGTCATGTACTGGTTCTTAAATTTCTTCTGGAAAACAGAGCAATGTTCCATAGAGTGGATGCTATCTTTGAAAACAGAACCAATGGTATACATTATTTTAATATATTGCTTTCGCAAAGACTCATAGTCTGTTTTAAATTTTAAGTACCCCAGCTCTGAAAAGAGAAACAAAATATATTCTACCTTGGCGTGCCTCTTCTTCAAAGCAGTCAGCTCTTTTTGCTGTTTTTTCAAATGCTTTATATATGCCTGTTCCACATTTTAAAAAAAAAAACTGTTTTAAAACATTTAAATCAGAAAGACTTGAAAACAGTTGTGTTGATTTCTAAACTGACTGCAGAATGCGTAAAGCCAAAATTTTTGAAAACATAATTTACTTAAGCCACAATGGCTAGGTTTTCAGAAAGTGCTCGATCATATGAGGGTCATATAAATTAAATAAATGAACAAACTAAGAAACCAAAACCAAGAAACCACATTAGGGCTTTGAATGATGTGCAAATCAAATCAAAACTCATTGCAACTTTTAACAGATTTAAAAATTAAGTTGCCATCTATGAGCATATAAATTCCTATGTGCTCAGACTTAATGATAATGGAAATTGTTCTTTTCTCCCTTCCTATTTTACAGTCATTCTAGAACACACTCCATAACATGGGAGAAAAGCAAAGTGTCAGGCACCAGATCCTAACAGCTCTTAACTTCTACCATACGGTTTAAAAGGCTTCCATAGAGTAAAATGAAAAGCTTAATGGATTAAAGGCCAAGAAAAAATGAAATCTGATTCTTATTAAATTATTTAGTAAGGACATTTGGATTTTTAACCACAAAGGTCATCAGAAAACAAGTCACTCCCAAAAAAAGAGACTGCTAAACTGAAGCATAGATTTACCTTCATCTGTTTTAAGTCTTCTATCTTGATTTGAGGAATAAGATCTATACCTTAAAAATGGAGAGGAAAAACATGAGAATGAGCATACTTTCAGTGTCGTTACTTGCTTTAATGTCACTTTATTGAATTATATACTGAAAATATATCCAGATTATTACATAATAAATAGATATAAATAACTAAATATTACATAATAAATAGGATAAATATTTTCTCTTAATGCTTCATAGATACTCTGACTGCCAATCGGGAGAAACAGGATACAGCGAGAAATCTGAACACAGTAGTAGTCTTCTAGATGTTTGTTTACCTTTCTTAATTTCGGCACCAGGTCCTGTATTGGCAATGGGATTTGATCTGACTTCAGAGCTGGTTTGAGGAGTAACATTTGCTTTAGCATTATTAATTTTCCCCTTCTTATCATTCTTCGATGTGTCATTTGGAACATCAGCTATGTCACTCTGTAAGAAATAAGGCCTTTTAAAAAGGACACCATGGGCAAATCTGGAAGAACCAGTATGAAAAATTTGCAAGCAGTCAAAGAAACTGAGATCTAAATCAAGTATCTAAGGGCAAGATGCAAGAAGTCCCAATGTCAATGACTGTCATTGATACATCTTGGCAATCAACATAATAACCGGGCCATCTTTGTACCATTAGAGTTGTGCAAGGACAATTAGGCAATGTTACTTTATGTGCTTCCTTCTGGTTTGAGCCAACTGTCTACATCGGGGTGTCAAATTCGTGGCCCAAAGGCCGAATGCATCATGCACTGGCTATGGCCACCCCAGTTTAGCAAAGAGAAAAAAAGTTGCGATATGTCACGTGACGACGTGTTGTTGCAAGTTGGACACCCCTGGTCTACACCTCTCTCCTAAAACCCAAAGGCACAACTGGGAAAGGTAGAACAGCAACTAGAATCAAAAGAGACTAATCAGAGAAACAGATGGGCAAAATCTCTTACTAAGTGGTAGTGTATGTGTGAATGTGTATGTGTGTCTGTTCCTAAAGTTCATGGTGTAATATTATATAAATTAATAGAATTCTCAGAACCTTGAAAGGGGTGCTCATGTACTTTAATTAGCACTGCCTATGTAGAACCCCCCCCCCATCTGCCTTTAAAAAATGCTGAAAAACCAAAAGATTGTGCATGACCACTGATTAGGAATGATTGGAGTGTCTGTCTGTCTGTCTGTTTCTGTGTCTCTGTCTCTCCCTCTGTGTGTGTGTGTGTGTGTGTGTGTGTGTGCAGAGGGACTGGAAACCTGAAAAAGACCAGCCAGCAATAACAGAATCATTGCATACTCAAAAAAGTGAACGTTTTCCTTGTTCACATTTATTATTAGCATGCTCTCCATTTCTATTCAAAAGCTTATGGACTTAGTATTCAAAGAGTCTGAAATGACTCATGTTGCTTAGCACAGAGATAGGCAACTTTTTATATATTTAGTGGCTTAACTACTTCTAAGTTAACATTTTGGCAGCCATGGTCATGACAGCAATTCAATGAACTCAGTTTTGGTGAAGGGTATTGCTATTATTGCTATTAGTGTGTTAAGCCTCTTAGGCAGGCTTAACGTGTTTGCTGTGCTTAATGTCTTCTTGGAAAAGCATATCAAAATTTGCTGCCAATTTTGGTGGTACAATTTTATGAGAGACTTTGGGGTCATAAGGGTTTTTCCAGACTGCTTACAGGCAGTGCCCCAGATGGTTTCTACCCTAAACCCTGGACGACAAACGTGCAATTTCATCTTAAGAGGTCAAAACCTATTTATTTATTTTTATTTAGACCTAGATGCTTCCCGATTCCAATGGACTCGGGTGGTTCACAGTAGAAAAGCAAAACAACAAATACGTATGTAAAACAAAAAGCCTAAAACAGCAACAAGACGACAGATCTGATCATCAGCAATAAAGCAACGAAGGGCCCCCAGCACTCTAAATGACCGTAGAAGAAGAGATCGGAAATTATTTGGTAGCATTGTTGAAAACTATTTTTATTTTAAGGCACAAGCTTTTGTGCACAGCAGCTCCCAGAGTGGCGCGACTGAAATAGGATTAAATTACAGAGGGATGGAGAGGAGTAGCAAGAGGGAAGACATGGTAATAATGCACATGACGGTTCTATGCGGGACAGATTACAAGTGCCTGATCAGTTCACATTTGTCATGTGTAAAAAAAAACAACACTCCACCTCACTGTGTTTGTTCTGAACATCTGAAAGCCTGAATTCTATGAAGGTGAAGTGTCTCACATCTGACTGAAGGGCTCGGGGGTAGTAGTGGCAATTCCCAAATTGCTACATTGAGGTATGTCCTAGAAAGCTGAAATACTCTGCTATAACCCTGTCCTTGTTCTGAGTCCTGATATTAAATTTGCATCTCTTAATTCTTTTATGCGCAGTTGCTCCTCTTTGTCCTAGGTAGAATCCAAAGTGGTATTGCCTGGACACAGTGGCATAAACTAGGTTAGAGGAAGAGCACCAGAAGTTTGCCTGCAGCCATCTCCTTTGAAACTTACCTTCTACGCTCCTGATAATATAAATAATGTTTAATTTTGGCCATGGTGAAGCAACAAAAAAAAAGCCAACCAATGTTCTCTGTCATTCTAATCTTTTAAATAATTCTGCTAAAAGAAGCTCCTAGGGAAAAAAAAATGCAAATCAACTCCACATCCAAGGTTAATTACTCCTTACCGTTTCAATTCCCATAGCTCTCATCTGGTCTGCTCTTTTCTCCATGACAGATAAAAATTTCTTTGGATCTGACAAGGCATCCACAATATCTAAAAAGGAATTTAAATAAGTAGTCAAGCTATTTTCAACTTTCAGATCCCTTTAAAGCCCATCACGTAACGGCTCTGCTTAATTTTATCATGCATTCCTGTCTCCCTAATCGTGAAAAGTGACAAAATGGAAAGTCTCCATAAATCTAAGAGTTGCAGAAGCGTAAGGCCTGCAACAGGTCCCATCAGCAAGAGAAAAATATATGAAAACATCAATGTGCATGTACACGCATGCACACACACAACTCTTTTTTATGCTAAGGAGGCAAGATTTTGTTCTGAGCACTACAATATATATGTGTGTGTGTGTGTGTGTTTGTGTGTGTGCATGTGAGTGTGTATGTGTGAGAACATACATGTACAGACACCCCCCAAATCTTGCTTTCTTCATAAGCGGAAAGGCCAAACATTGCCTTTGCATGATAAAGAAATGCTTGTGCCCACATCACCGTATTTATCAGGGAATTAGTTACTTGGCTGGACCTCTCTCTGACATTTCATCTCTAGTAGCTTTGTAAAATGGTCTCGTTTCCCAAAAAATAATAGTCACAAAAACTTCACACAAAACCTCTTACTACAAATAATCCTGCAATAATCCCAGAAATATGCCCAACATTCTACAAGCTATTCAAATCTTATTTCAATACCCAATCACAATGTTATAGATAGAAAGTAAAACAAAACTACTTGGATTTCCTTTGGGGTGGAAGAATACACAGTAACTTTAGGCACCGTTCTGTTTAATGCCATCCCATTGTGGTGTTGTCCAACCAGAACATCTGACCCTCCTCGCCTTTTTCTCTTTGCTTGCTAAAACAGCTACCTTGAAGAACAGGACATTGGGCAGACACGAGTGGAGTTTTTTTCTCATTAAGTTCACCATTATTAAGAGACACGGTCAAGTGAGTGCTTCCAAGTGTAGCCTTGATGACTGTTATGCTAAGCTATCCTGGAATTTTGGACTTGGAGAAAGAATGAGATAAAAGAATATTTGAGGGTCAGAGAAACCGATACACCATTTGTTTTCATTTTTCCATGGGGATTAAAAATTCCCCAATAATTTCTCAAGGACAAGATTTCCCTATATTGATGACATTCATACCATTACTTAAAAACAATAAGCCAGGATATGTTTTTCCTTGGTTTAATAAAATATGGGAAGCTCCAAAGATCACCAAATGGTATTTTATCAGTTGTCTTAATGCCATCTGATAATGATAATCTTTCCAACTGCATATTGTAACTTTCAAAGGAATGCATTCTTTAGTTTAGGACCATCATTAATTAATTACTTAATTAATTAATTAACTAATTCGATTTGAATGGCCACGTATCTCAAGTAGCAAACAAGCAATAAAGGCAAATTCCATTTCCCACATGCCAAAAAGCTTGTGTAAATGGGAAGCATGCCTCTCACAAAAGGCTCTTATCAGAGATCCTATATCTTTCATTTCCAACTTCAATCTGCTGAAAGGCTTAATCTGCACTCGTTTGAATGGGACTCGGAAAAAAATGTGATAAATTCCCAGGTTCATTGCAAACTTTTCCTATTATTCTGAGCAGATGCCTAAGAAATATTCAAGACTGTCAAAGGTTAGGTAATTATAGTTATGGGGACAAGGGCTACAGTAGTTGCAGGAAAGATATAAAGCAGGTGGAACTACATTGTATGTTAGGGTGAACTAAGATATTCTGCTGGAAAGTTGAGAGGATGCCAGAGTGTGTGTGTGTGTGTGTGTGTGTGAGTATGAATTTTTAAAGCGTTTTAAGTCTATTTTAATACTTGCATGAAGTTTCTGTAAACTTCCCACCTCATATGTCATTACATGCATTATTCATTTTTGCTAGCCTGGCTCAAAAGTACAAAAGTGGCCTGAGGATTGATAGGGCCTCATTTCTGAATTGTGCTCTAAAATATCCAAAATCCTTCCCAATTAATTCGCTCCAAATAAAACATACGATTGAAGCATTTACCTCCAAAACCATCAGGCACATAAGTTTTAAGTACAATATTGCAGAAAACCGTTGGCAGAGACAATGGCTTGTTGCCTTCATTTCGAAGGGAAATGTGCCGATAGCCCGCCTGTAGCCCATCCAGTGGCAATATCCTTTGACCAATCAACTTATTGTTGTCGTCATAAACTGCTATCCTCAAGACTGCAAGATCTGGTAGAATCACCTAAGAAATCCCAGAATAAAGGTGGTTATTATTCAGGCTCACCAAACAACACATTCCTGCCTTGTAAAACATTGAAGAAATCCAGCAACCTCATCTGGAACCAGGTTCTAACAGATTGTCCCAAATGGATGTTTGATTACATATTTACAATAGTGTTAGGCTTTCTTGGATGACGTCTTGGCTGGCACTATGTGTTAATGTTGCACAGAAGACATTAGTAGTGGATATTGATTTATGTCTCTAAAAATAAGCCAATCAACATTATTTAATTCTGTTAGTTTGCTTTTCTTTCAAAAAAATGAAAACTCCAGAAATTTGGAAGAATAAAAATGAATAGCAAGTGATCAGAATGAATGAATCTTCAAAGGATGGAGGTTACTTTGGTCTACTGAGTACTGAGTACTACTTTGGTAGCACAGGATTGCTTTCTGCAAAGAGGCTCCTATTCCAAAATATCTATGTTTTATTAGCTATGCAATTCATCTGTGTCACACACAGAAATATAATCTTTGATGGACGAAAACAACATTTTCTTTCTTATCACCTTCACAGGAAAACCAAGTCTGAAGGGATTCTCACGCAGGAAAGAGATAATCTTCCAATAGAAGAGAATATATATAATTCAAGGTTGAACTGTGGAGTCCTTGGTGTTCTCTGAGCTTGGTTATTAGCTTGCAAACATTTTATTACCCAACAAGCTAATATCATCAACGCTAGAGGGTGTGGGGTTTGCTCCTTGTTTATATAGTAGCAGGAGGAAACAAAAAGACCAGAATACATCCTCTAGCGGCCAATATGCAGATAAGCAGGGAATAACACCAGGTAGGGAACCGTGGTGGTGCAGTGGTTAGACTGCAGTACTGCAGACTACTTGTGCTGACTGCCAGCTGACTGCAGTTTGAATCTCACCAGGCTCAAGGTTGGCTCAGCCTTCCATCCTTCCGAGGTGGGTAAAATGAGGACCCAGATTGTTGTGGGCAATAGGCTGATTCTGTTAATCGCTAAGAGAGGGCTGTAAAACGCTGTGAAGCGGTATATAAGTCTAAGTGCTATTGCTAAGTGCTGTTGCTAAATGATCAAACAGAAATACCATAATCAAGCAGAAAAGCATGCCTCCACTAATAATGGCAGGGCAAACTACTGCACATGAACAGGGAGCAAATTACACACTCGCTAGCAATGATGAATAGTCAGGTAATAAAAAGTCTGCATGCAAACACTCAAGCTCTGGGAGCTCCAAGGTCCCAATGAGCGATAATGTTTCTAACTATAAAATATTGCTCACATGAAGAATTGGATTTTATTTATTTATCAAATTTAGCTACCCACTCTCAGGGAGACTCAGGCTTACCATGAGATTGGGAGACAAACAGTGTATAAAGCTGCTCATAGTACTATACTAAAGGCTAGTATTTTTTTTAATCAGGATGTAATTTACAATCCTACTTTCCTGCCCAAATGTTCTAAACTCTCTAATTCCCCCCCCACAAAAAAGATTAAGATAAACAAGGTTTATAAAGATAAGTGATCCCCAACTTTTGTTTCCAAATAAGGGGGAAACTTTAAGAGGAATGTCCTTTTAAATATCTCTCTACCACCACATGGTGTGACTTCACCTAAACTAACAGCAAAAAGTGCTCATCTGGATGTGATTTTATAAAAGGCAGCAGGCAGTTTCACAGCATTTATTCAAGTTGCACCTAGGCTAATTATACGTGGATACAGGTCTTTTCTATTTCTCAAATTGCAGAGGACAATGCAAACAAGTTAATTTTCTTTTGTCCCATGGATTCTACTAACAGAACCATTGCTTATTTGCCGAACAAATTATGAGAAATAAAAAAAGACCATTGCTTAATGCATTGTAAAACCAGGATTCCATCGATGGAGCACAAGAAAATCAAATTTTTCTAGCTAATGCAAATCATTAGTGCTGGCATTGTATCATTGCCTGGGTCCCTTCTGGCATCATTCCATAACAAGAATGAGACATCCCAACATACTTTTAGTTAGAGCAAATGCAAAATTGTCTGAATGAGGAAAAATTGGCAGTAAACTCTGCCAAGACTGTATGGGATAATAATCTCACGTTACAGGTAAAACACCTTAAAGGGTTAAAAAGATTTCTAAAGATATGTATATTAAATGTTATATTAAAATATTCCCTATCATAAGGCTCTTTAAAACATTTTTCCTTAAAAGCTGCTATTTTCTATACTTTAAGTTATTCACCTTTTATTTTTTTGATATATACAGTACATTTCCAGAATATAAGCAATCCCTTCTGGCTGCCTGTTAAAGGAAAGATTCAATGGTATTTAGGTAGCCTTGTCTAGTTTTTGAGTTCTGCAATTACAAAGGACCCCAGAGGATTAGGATATTATTTGGCAATTAATAGGAAATATACCAACTAGCATGCACAGTTAAGTATAGCTCAAGACTGACCCAACAATTTCACAATTGAGTAATAGCTCACAGAAGAATAACGACACAGAATATGTATTACAACAGCAGTTTTATTTTTGTAAGAAACAGGTGGACAATAAAACACAATTCACACATTATAGGTAGTCCTGGACTTACAATCACAATTGAGCCCCAAATCTATGTTGCTAGTGAGACAGTTGTGAAGTGAATTTTGTCCCATTTTATGACCTTTCTTGCCACAGTTGTTAAGTGAATCACTGCAGCTCTTAAGTTAATAACATAGTTGATAAGTGAGTCTGACTTCTCCACTGACTTGGTTGTCAGAAGTAGTGGTGGATTAAGGCTCACTAAGCACTGACAAAACTTGGTGCCTCCCTCATTTGAACATACTGTACAAACAGGGATGCTGCAACAGTTGTAAGTGTGAAAAATGGTCAAAGGTCACCTTTTTCAGGGATGCTGTAACTTTGAACAGTCACTAAATGAACCATTGTAACTCCAGGACTACCTGTACCTACTAAGTATTTCCATGAGATTCATGCTACTTAAGTAATTAACAAACAATCTTTACTCGACCCTTATTACACAATCGTCCTAGTATGAAGCCCTTGAGCTGTGCAATTTTTCTGATATATTTCAAATGTTATTAGGTTATGTATCGGTTGCATAAAACTTGGGTCATGCTACTATGATGCTTTATATTTGGCGTTACCCCCAACCATAATTAAATAGGCATGATACTAGCCAGAAAAATACATCACAAAGAGAGGGAAAAAAAAGCAGGTAATTGTTCTGCATTCTAGACAACAGAACAGGAAAAAATATAGAAGACACTGTCATGACAGCACCATTAACGTACACACTTCTGGATAAACTTCAGTTGACAAAAAAAAATAAAAAAATAAAGTAGAATGGTATAGAAAAAAATACAGACACCAGCGATTGCCCTTAAGAGTGAATCTGCATGTGCATTTTGACAAATCCGTATACGTAATTTCAGGGGCTAATCATTATGTATGTGGAAGCAACATGGTGCAGCTTAATCATAGTGCAGCTTAACCGTGTTTTACTGAACTTGCCATTTCTTCAGAAGGAAATGAGATTGGCACGCTTGCATATAGAAGGTACACATTTGAAAAGTCCCCTTATTTAAAAAAAATCCCTTGCTGGGTTAATAACAAGATTAGACTAGTTATTTTCATTTGTGAGAAGCTCTTCTACAAAAGTTATATCCAATTTTATCACAAAGTGGTACAGAAAGAGTATACATGCCTTATAGGAATGAAAACTAAGAGAAGCCCCACTGAATCAGCCCAAAACTCTCTCTAGTTCAATATTTGGTTTTCTTTACCGACCCGTTGAAATCTATGGGGAAACCAGAAGACTGCAAATGATATTGAGAAGTTTACTGCCTACAACACTACCAATAATATACAGGCCTCATGGTTGCTAGCTGTCAATAGCTTTGTTCTCCATGAATTTTGCTTAACTTCCTTTTAAAGCTGCTCAATTAATTGGCCATCACGACATCTTATGACAACAGCTTACAGTTTAATTAAGCATTGTGTGGAAAAGTCTCACATTCCTTATGAATCTCCTATCATGCATTATCATTAGATGACCCTAATGATAATTCTGAGTAAAGGAGAAAACCATCTCTAATCATTTTCTCTGGACCGGGCATAATTCTGCAAATCTGTCGCTTCTGACTTGCCCTATTTCTAACCTTTAAAACCTCTCCAAACCTGTCTTCAGAGGGGAAGAGTTTCCATTGTCGTTTGGGTAGCCCTTTCGGTTCTTTAATTTTCAGAATGATGCGTGACTTCCAAATTTGGCTGCAGCACAGATCAGTACAGGGCAGTAGTGGGATCCTACCTTAGTCACTACCGGTTTGGTGGGTGATCATGCGTGCGGCCTGGCCCTAACGCGCGCACTCCTAACAAGCCAATCAGCTGAGAGGATGAAGAAACGAAAAGCTAGGAGCAACCCTCCCCTCCCTCCCATGCACTTTTCGGTCTTTTATCCTCTCAGCTGATTGTCGGAGGCTTTTTTTTCCTCCTCTCAACTGATCGGAGGCACTTTTTCTTTTTTTTTTTTACTACCGGTTCGCTTGAACCGGGCAGAACCGGTAGCAAACCACCACTGGTACAGGGATATAATATTTAATATTTTCAAGTCCTGTCTGTCTTCATGATTCCAAACACAGGATTTTTATCATTTTCACGTAAGCCTCCCACCCTGGCACTTTGTTCTGGTGGAGACTTAAAGCCAAGGGTAAGAACAGGCAAGAAAATGTTCCTCTCGAAACACTGCCCCTTGCGACTATGGTGTTTTGTAAAATGGCACAAGTAAACTCACCCCCAGAAACTTTTCTTTTCTTTTTTTTAAAGGCTAATTTTCTCCAAATGGTGTCTAGAACGCTTGTGGTGGAAGAGAGAAGAAATATACACGACGCAGACAGGACGAGGGAGCAGAGCCTCAGACGCAGAGGCAGCACCCCCTGACTGGATCCATGTAATGACATTGACCTTAGCTTTGGATGCAGGGTCTCACCGGCCCTCTTGGCTGAAGGAACAGTGCAAGATAGCAGCCACTGCCAGGGCAGGGAAGAAGTTGTAATCTCCACGGAAGGCAGAGGTTCCCCAACTGGAGCTCATTCTGAGCAGACTGCATACCTGGAACACAGGCCTAGCCATAGCCACGAACGAGGCTGTTCCTCCAAGAGGGAGGAAGAAGAGGAGGAGGAGGAGGCGGAGGAGGAGGAGGAAGCAAGAAGAGGGAAAAGCCAAACAGAAAAATAAAAATCATGTGATAGCTACAAGAGTTTTCCCTTAAAAAAAAATAAATCCAGATTTAGTTAACTCTATCCCATGACAAAAAGCGCATCATGGTGGATGAAGGGAAGGTGCTAGCAAGACCTGGTCTCCTAAATCAGCCTTCCCCCACTGAAGTGATGTGCCTGCCATGCCCACGACTGAGATTTTAGCTGAGCATCTGGGGAGTGTTCAACTCAACGTTGTTGAGGGGACATCAGATTGGTGGATCTTTTCCTAAAGGTTTCTTGTTCAGGAAAAGTGTTGAGGCAAAGTGTTATTCATAAAACCTCAAAGGCAATACTGAGGCAACTGGCATACATACCTTTCGGAACACAAAGCATTCTTCGTTGTAAACAGGATTTAAGCCATTGTTCATCACCATCCGTGTTCGGAATTCCTTACGTATCGTGTCAGTGGGAAGGCCATACATATCCACCTCTACGTAAGTGCCAATTTTTTTGTCTGATAAAAATTGACCAGATATGACCTGGAAATAAGAGGCATAAAAATGTTCAGTCCAATGAGAAATTTAATACATTCAAGTGTATATCAATTTTTCGAAATGACCGTCAGAGCATTAGTATTTCGTATATTATTATTAACACGCTCTGATGCTCAGGTGTTCTACTCCACCTCCCTACCTGAAAATAAATCTGTTCCAAATGCAAAACACAAGCAGAGGAGTTTCAGTTTCACAGCAGCAACTAGCTTTAGTACAGAACAGTTGAGCTAAGTCATACCCAGACTCCTTTTTGCTCACACAGAAAATACTGTTTTAGTTTCCAAACAGCCACCAACTCTCTCACACACTGATAGGACGCTAGCCAGATAAATACCGATGGATGCTGGTAGGCAGAAGCAGAATTTTTTTCCCCTTATTTTCCTCCTCAAAAACTAAGCCCGATCACATAGTTTCATCACGAAGCACGAGTATAGAGTTAGCATGTGTGTGTGTGTGTGCGCACGCGCAGGCACACACACATCTCATACTTATTTCAGTCATTTATGACCTGTAGCCTTTACTTTATATGTTAAAACACCTGCAGGTGCCTGAAGTAGCATATTTCAAACATTCCCTTTTCTAGGCTGCATAGTCCTAGATGCTTCCTACCTGCACAGAACAAGTTGCTGCAATAACACCATCCACAGGAGTCTCAGAAAAAGGGTCAAATGTCCGATCAGGACGCCGCATGAAATCTGGTTTAAGAAGATAACTTTAAAAAAAAAAAATCAAAACACAGGTTTAGATAAAATTACTTATGTTTCCTTTTAATCCCTTTTAAATTAAATGCCATTATTTTTATTAGTTGCCTTACAAGTCATGCGCAGAAAGCATATAATCAGCTGAAAATAAATAAGCATGGAAAAGTATTGCTTTTTGGAATGCATATTCAAGACAGAAACATCTAGATTTACTCACTGAACGATGAAAAAAAAACCTACGGTAATCAGAATGATAACACATCACATGAATTCATCCCATCTGAAACATTTCCTTTAAGAAATTATTAAGTCAACCTACACACTAATATAGGTAAACAAAACAACCATATGACAATATTTTCTACTCAACATTTGGCTGAACAATTTAACTTCAATACGGTATCTATTTTTCCTACAGCACAATGCTTGGTTGGGTTGGGTCTTTCACAGTACATCCACATGTCCATATAAGTCATCAGTGGCTATTTCCTAGGCTAGAGAATTTTAAAACTAGAATCTATTTTGGGATCACTTGGTTTTCTCTCCCTATTTTGACATGAAAAAAAGCATGCAGTAAAAATTGTTTCCAGCCACCGGAACTGACAAATGAATTTTTTGTGGTGATGAGAACCCCAACTCGGTGAAAATTCTATTCACCATGACAATGATAATCACGTTGACAAGCACGTTTGTGATTGTGACAGTGATAATCACAAACCCAACGTTTTTGGGGACATAAAAGACTTGGTGGAAATGAAGGCTAGCCATTTTGACCAAGGCCTAATGTTTTGTTTAATCTGGGCAAGGTGGATGATTCTAACCTGCCCTGCTCTGATTCAAAAGTTCAATGCAAACTTCTGATTGTGGAATTCTGTTATACAGCAAATGATAAACAACAACAACAAAAACAGCTGCTACATCAAAAGGAAAAAAAGTTAGCTCCTTAATATTTATAGGGATTGTATTCCAGTATAAGTTCCAGTTTCTGGTCTGGTTAGTTTACAGTCATTCTTTTCCTTCTTCCTTCTTTCCTTTTCTTCCCACAATGTATAAAATGCATTTGCTGTATATATACTAAACTCAGTAGGAAAAAACTCATGCCAAGAATATGAGTCCAAATTCACAGTTCATTTCCACAGTTCTTCACAAATTCAGAATTATTTCCAGTTCCTCCCTTATTTTTTACCACATCCATATATTAAGATGTACAATCTTTCCCTTTGGAAAATGGAATGTATACCCACGAAGTGATACACACAGAATTTGCAATGAGGCAACGAAGAAACCTATTTAATGATTCATAATTATTTATCAAACTTAGAGAGCAGTCGTATCACCCTCGGAGCAGCTCTTGTTGCATTCTTTACAGGTGGGGCATTAACTTTTTATTAATCAGTGAAGAAATTAGCACAGATTTGGGAAATAAGTTATGTATTTCAAGAATGTTACATTAAAAACTGTTGCTCGGAATTATCGGCATGACCTCTTCTCTCCTTCCCACTTATATTTCAGGCTTGGGATCCCTTTTCAAAAGTTACAAAGGGCAAAGTTATATTGCACTTTGTATTTCTTTTCAAAGGTTTTAATATTCAATATACCACAAACCTCTTAAGCCATATTTTCAACGAGTTTCAATTAAATAAATAAACTGGCATAGAAGATAGCAGAGGAAATCTGAAATGTCCTATTTGTAAGAAAATATCTAGGGTTTTTAAACGTACATCCCTGGGAATGCTGCAGCAGAAAATATAGTCACATGATAAAGACACTTGATCTTCAAGATAAGTTGCACGTCTTTGGGGTGAATTGAACAATTTTGTGCCCAAGTGGCACCTATCTAGCATTATACAAGTTATTCTGCCAGCACTTAGTTGGGAGTGGTTGCGATTCAAGACTAGTTCAACTTTTGTACAGCAATTGATAGCAGATAAATCCTGCAGACAAAAGCTGCTTAATAATAATAATAATAATAATAATAATAATAATAATAATAATAATATCTCAAGGAAAACTGATCTGAATTTCAAATCCTAAATCTTTGCATTTTAGGTGATCATCCTCAGCTGGGAACAATGGGGACTATTAGCCAAATAAAAGGGAGAGGTTCCCTGCTTAAACAGACGAGAAATTGAATTACTAGTAAGAAGAAAAAGCCTCCACATTCCAAATTGCCTGAATTTAGATTTCTAAATCTAAATTTAGATTTCTAAATCTAAATTTAGATTTCTAAATCTAAATTTAGATTTCTAAATCTAAATTTGCTCTGATTTTCTACTCATAACAACATTTAATCTATTCAGGAGTAAAAAAAAAAAATCAAAGCTGCCCAGCAAATTTAGAAATTTAAAGTTGGGCTTTTTGGAATGTAGATATAAAACTCTGCTAACTCCCTTTATTGGCAAAATGTGGTTCTTCTCTTGCTCCTCACCCTTTCCTGCCCTTCAGAGACTGATCTCCCAGATTCTTTCATAAAATATAACACCAGGCTGATTTTCCTATTTTTCATTTACAGCCCATAATTAAAAGTGATATTGTTCTATATAATGGCAGCTGTTAAATATTGTTACTTACCCACAAGACCCGTTATACTCAAATTTCCCAAGATTTAATTGCATTGCTAGATCTGTGAAGAGGTAAAATAGTTTAAATCTTATTACTGAGCCATGCCTATATGGATAGTCTTTTTAAACTAAAAGAAAAACACAATTTATCCTGGATAGCCAGTCAGTTTAATTAAAATGCTAATCCCACGCATTCATTGAAAGTAAAAAAATATGCTTTCTACTTCAATAGAAAAGTGTAAAATATGTTCATTGTAAGTTCCTGTTCTTTCCATTGTTTGTGAAATAAGAAATTCTAAAAAGGTGTAATTAAAAGACTGCATCCTCTTTTCTATCATCTCTATCTCTCCACTCTGAAGATATGGGTTTATTAACAGTAACATCCTATAGACTAGGAAAGACAATGGACAATAGTGGACATGGTTGGTCATAATGAACTACAATATTGGTTTAACAATCCCTACATGTCTGATAATTATTTTCCAGTAAGAATAAGTGATAGAACTTGATAGATCTCAAACCATCTTCCATATGGTGATAGCATGGTTACTTTGCTAATTCTTCAGTGGATTCTAAATATTAACCCATAGATGTTCTGGTGGAACCAAGTTATGAGGATGTGTTTTCTATTGCCTTTCATAGCAAACAACAAGCAACAGCCCAACTCAACTTTAACTCAAAAAAAAAAAAGGTGAAACCTACTAATAGGTTAATAATAATTAATTTCACATTAATGTGATAATTTCTGCTTTGTGGAGAAGCAACTGGCTTCCATACTAGCTAGTTAATCACCATTATTGCACTCGCTAGAAAGAAAAGAAACAGGTTATCTGGCTCAACATAACAATGTAGTTCCTGGTATTGTCCCTTATATTTTTATTCAGAAATTATACCCAGAAATTTCACCCATCCATCATCCATCCATCCATCCATCCATCCATCCATGCATCCATCATCTGTTGTACAGTTTTATGCTGATGTACAAAGACATGCAGAAAATGGTGCAAATATGTTTTACTGTTTCAATATAATTGTCTGTCTAGCTGGATGTATTTAACCACGTGAATGAATCGTCCAGCAATGCCAGAAGCAAAAATCACAGCATCTGGCAGAGAGCTCCTTCTCAAGCTGCCATTCTCTGAGATTTAGAGTCAGTGGGTAAGTCTGCTTACCTGGGGTCTGATAGTTAAGGGAGACCATCTGGCATCCAGCGTTCCAGAAAATTTGAGGCATGTAATTGCTGGAATCCACTCTGCCTCCCTTTGGGTATATCCGACTCATTTGTCGTTTATTGTAGCTGTGTTATTAGTCAAGAAAATTGGAATAACCAAACAACCAAGAGATAGAATGACCCTATCTTCACATCTTCATTTTTAAATGTTTTAATTCACGAGCATTTTTCACAAAGTACATACTATACGGTGTTTTATTGAGGTACTGTGTGTTGTTAGTTGCAGAATTGTCTCCTTGCTGCTTAAGACTAAAGAGCCTCATTATAGCTGCCTCAGAGCAAGGATACTTCACAAATTCAATTGCGTGGGTCTTCAAATAACCCAACCCGACAGACTCATTAAAAGAGGACATGTTGTAGTGAATGTTGCGTTCTAGAAAGAAAACCATAAAATCTGCTTTGTAAAATTTTCAGAATGAAAAATTGGTCAGGAGAGTATTAAAATGTTACATTAAAAAAAAAACATGTTTATTACAAAAATGAAATTGAACTTCAGGATAAAGATATGCCCAACGAAGGAATTACAGAAATCCACATAAAGTATACATGTGGAATAACAATTTTTATCTCCTAGAAATGACAGCCAGATTAATTGGGACGAGAAATGAGGCGGAAATGATTAATTAACCTCAAAACGTAGAATAGCATGAAATTTAAAAAAAATGTTTTTAAGTCAGAAAATGAATAAACATTGCAAATAAACTTCAGATAGCTAGGATAGCCACATTTAAGGGAAGAGAGAAAAGCAAAAAACCAAAATGAAGCCAAAAGAATAATCTGTTCCTAGCAAACTCTTTCTAGATGGGAGTCAATGCTGGTTAACTTTCTCTTTGTAATCTGCTGCCCCCAAGTGGAGAATGGATAACACTAAACATTAGGAAACTTGTTACCTTACAAGTCATGAATGAGATAATATACAGCCATGATGGCAAACCTGTGCCACATGTGGCATGCAGAGCCATTTGTGTGGGCACGTGAGCTGCAGCCAAACTTACCTGCACTGCACATGCGCGCACCTCCCAGCTGATTTTCGGCCCATTTGAGGCCATTTTCACCCTCCCAGAAGCTCGAGGAAAGCCTCTGCAGCCTTGGGAGGCCGAAAAACGGCCCTTCCAGAAATACCAGAAGGGCCAAAATGGGCCCATTTTCAGCCTCCTGAGGGCCCAGAGGCTTCCCTTGAGCCTCTGGGAGGGTGAAAACAGCCTTCCCCGGACTCCAGAGGCCCTCCACAGGCTACAAATGGACACTGCTGGTATTTCCAGAAGGCCCGTTTTTCGGCCTCCCGAGGCTGCAGAGGCTTCCCTCAAGTCTCTGGGAGGGCAAAAATGGCCTCAAACGGGCCAAAAACCAGCTGAGAGGCACGCACATGCGCAGTGCAGGTAAGGGGGCAGGGGGAATGTGTGTGTGTGTGGAGGGGCTGGGCGCATTGCATTGTGGGTGCTGGCACATGCACACTTTCAGCACATCACAACAAAAAGGTTTGCCATCACTGATATACAGTAATGAAGAACACAGGTAGCCCCTCGACTTACAACAGTGACCATTTGAAGTTACAACAGTGCTGAAGAAAGTGACTTATGACTTTTTTCACACTTATGACGGTTGCAGCATCACTGTAATCATATGATCAACGTTCAGACGCTTGGCAACTGACTCATGCTTATGACGGTCGCAGTGTCCCAGGGTCATGCGGTCACCTTTTGCGACTTGCTGACAAGCAAAGCCAATGGGGAAGCCATATTCACTTAACAACCATGTTACTAACTCAACAACTGTGGTGATTCACTTAAGAACAGGAGCAAGAAGGGTTGTAAAGTGGGATAAAACTCACTTAACAAATGTTCCACTTGAGCAGCAGAAGTTTTGGGCTCAATTAAGGATTACCTGTAAAAATAACTACTGGTATGGCAATGGCGGGGAGGGAACCCGATTTTTTAAAAATCTTTTCAAGTTACCTTCTGCTACACTGAAACCCTGAAATTTAACAGGCTGAGCGTAGTTGATCAATGTTGATAAGTACGGGTGTATGTTGGTTGTGGCACCGACATATTTATAAGAAGCCATCCATGCTTGTTCATCTTCTGCAGTTATCCCGCCCTGAAAGTATATTGAAACAAACACATCCATTGGTGGTAGCATCTCTGGGTTCAAGTGGGAATGATTGGAAAGAAGAGGCAGCCAGAAAGAGAATGGCATAGAAGAACCCTACTTTATTTTTTTATTTTTTGGACAGTGCATGCACATGTTTACCTGTAATGAAGAAAGAAATGGGTTGAGTGTTCAAATAAATATACTACTGTGTAGGGTAACACGGTTGTTGTTTTTTAAACGATCGGCAACATTTATCATTATGCATCCTTGACGTGCTTGATAAAGCAAAAAAAGAGGAAAAGATGGAGCATAACTCTCAGGAGAAGAAAGAGACAACGTTAACTAATGACGCATTTTTAAAATGCAGATCGGCATTTGATTCAAAGTCTACTTTTAATTTTAATTAGGAGAAGAAAAAAACTAGCAAAGAAGCCTCAGAAATACCGAAACAGGCTTAAACTGGAACGTCCTCTGCAATTTTGCCTCTATTTATGCAGCAGGACATTGCTACTCGGGCACATATTCCAGGGAAGCATATACTTTCCCATAAGACAATGCTTTCTTCCAGCCAAGAATATGGAACGCTGGCCATTCTTTTCTGGCTCATTCTTTAAGACTGTTACCCCTGGCATCCAATGGTGGCCACATCCTCTTTTCCTTCTCCCCCTCCTCCCCCTCCTCCTCCTCAGATTAGGGGAATAGAGAAAAAGCACAGAAACCACGATCTACCACTTTCCACCTTCAACCAGCTTGAACAAAGAGAAATAGAAGGGCACATGCACTATGCTTCGTCTAAGACAGCCTCCTTCAGCAAGCTTCTTCAAGTCTCCCAAGTGTGAGGACTTCAACTCTCAGAATTCTCCAGATATTTCAGAGATTCTGCATGTATCCAAAGAAATCTATATAATAGTGGCTTTTTACCACCCAAATAGTAGAGGAGGTTCTACTTTCACTCTCCCAAGAGTTATTACTCTATCTTCTGAAGAACAATTACCGTTTGCTTCCTATGATAATGAAAGAGGACGCTTTCTCCATTCATGAAAGTATAGCTGGATTTATATAGCAGAATTCCAAACAATGGGTAGAGCGGGTATAAGCAAGATATTAACACAGCAAGAACAGAAGCAGTGTCAATATCTAGCTTATATTAGCAATAGCAATAAGATTTCTATATCGATGCACAGTGCTTTACAGCCCTCTCTAAGCAGTTTACAGTCAGCCTATTGCCCCCAACAATCTGGGTCCATATTTTACACACCTCGGAAGGCTGGAAGGCTGAGCCAGCCTTGAGCCTGGTGAGATTCGATCTGCCAAATTGTAGGCAGCCAGCAGGCAGCCTAAGTATTCTAACCACGGCACCACCACAGCTCAATTATAGGTATATTACAATGTAATATACAAAGCTTCATGTCTTGGCTTACACGGGTTGAAGTCCAGAATTTTAGCAACTCGCAAATGTAACTTTACAGATGTTTGCATAAGTATTTGCAGAAATGTTCAGGTTATGTAATCATCCAGGAGGAGCTGATTCTTTTGCATATGCAAGAGGTGATGTAACTTGACTTCATTTTTTTAAAATCGTGCAAGGAATGAGAGAAACTCAGAAGATAGGCATTGATTTCCTCATATGAATCAGTACATCTGAATCCAGTTGACTGATCCAATTAAAGTTAATTGCTAGCAAAAAATAGAAGGCAATCTCCATAGACAGCTTTAATTTTGTAAGATGTCCAGAACCGTGGCATACTGTATATAGATCAGCAACTATATAAATTTAGTCATCAATAAATACTGTTAACTGGCCCATTTCATAATTCAAAGATGGAAACAATTTGGAAGCTTTTTTTTAATGTTCTTCAGGTAAAGCAGCAAAAATTGTTTCTCCAATTCAGTCTCCCTCCTCCAATTACAATTTTAATAGTCTAAAACTTTGCCTTCCTTTCCTTAATAAAATATATTTTCAAAAAATACCATAAAGTTGCTATTGAATATTTTTATAGTTGCCCAGAGATAATAAATGGGTAGCAAATGAGAACTCTATCCTCTGTCAGAAGAATAATTACATACATGTGATATTTATATTGCAAGGGAACAGATAGTGATCAATGCTCATAAAACAAACTGAAATCTGTTCATCAGCCCATGTTCTTCTAGGTAGGTGAAATATACAATAAAAAAGCAAGCTTTCACATTTTTATATCACAGTTTTTCCAGCTACTTCTCCTGGTTCACAATCAGGTATCTGCATGCCTTTATGTCCCTGGAAGTGATACAAATCCAGACCGCAGAAGGTCAGTGTTTTCTTGCAAAACAAGGACAATAATGCTGGCCTATTACTAGGCTAGTTAAAGGACGCCAGAGTTGTAAACTCAACCATCTCTGTAAAACAGGCGCCACTCCATAAAAGAGGGGGAGAAATAAGCCCAGGAGTCAAAATGTTGGAAGAGAAGACAAATATGGAGAAGAGGGAAATATTTGGGGGGCGGGGGGGGGGGGAAGAGATCTAAGTGAAGCATTTTCAGAAGAACATTTTGCATGCAATCCCACCCAAAGGAAAAGAAAAATAATGCAAAAGAAGAAGGGAACATGGAGAAATGAAAGGGGAGCCAGACTGATTGCTATATGTCTATGTAGACGCCTAAATAGCTGAGAGACCAAACTCATGCAGGCCTTCCATCATCCAGGCACCTTTTATGTTGGAATGCAGGTAAGGTCAGGTGTTACAAGCTCGTCTACTCTCTAAAGAAAAAGATGCTGGATCCTTAATACTAGCTAAATAAAGAGGTAATGATGCAGCACAGTAAAAATACAGTTTACAAAGCAGTTTTATTAAAAACAGAAAACTAAAAATGCAGAAGCTATGAAAAATATCTCATGGGTCACCTTTTTATTGTTTTCTTGTTCAGAATCGTCCACAGCCTATATGGGGAAAAATATAGATATTATCCAAAGTGGTTGCAAAATCACACACTCAAAACTCAAATGCGAAGAGAAGGAATACTTTGGGCAGGTCTGTTAAATATGTCCTTTCCACTGTTTGTATGCAGTTTCCGTTTCTATAGAAAAACAACATGGTTGAAGACCGAAGACCTTCTGATCAGAAAGGAGGGGGGGGAAAAGGAAGTCCTCGATCAGGAGTTATAATGTGGTTAGGAGTCCAGTCTGGATAATGGATTTGAAACAAATGAACTAAAGTTGCTCAGTGATTATTTTAAAAGACCTGTTAGTGGGTGGGTGAGGGAATCTTGTTTGCTCAGGGAACTGATTTACTGAATTCATACCCCATGTAATCCATTTTCATGATTCTAAAACTGTTCAATATTGAGTTCTGCACTTTGAGGAAATGGATATTGAACATACATACAATTCTATCTTTGATATTAACGGTGAAAAACCTGGGGTACCACTGCAAGATGCTTTTTTGCTTACCTACCACATAATTGGACCAGTCAGCCCAGATTACAATGAAACACACAGTGACTAAATGGGGGGAAGTAGCTCATTAAGTAACTAGAAACATACTATGACATAAGGGGGATCTTAATTATATCAAAGTTGAAATTCCAGAGGAAACAAGAAAAAGCAACTGAGATATCAGAACTTTTGAACCAGCAACCCAAGAGGGTTTAAAAAAAAAAACCTGGAAAAAAGCCAGCTGGCAACAAGAAAATATTCTGCTTGGACAGCTCCCCAGATAAAACTCAGAAAACATCTATATAAGAAGGAACACGCCAGAATTCCAGCAGGAGCAAAGTTATAAAGTAGTTCAGAATTAAAATGTTTTCCTGGGCAAGCAGAATTTGATGTGTTTGTGTTGGAATACTGTTAACAAAGAGCCTTCTACAAGGAAAAACAAAATAAGATACCCCATGGAATGTTCTGTTAACAAAGAATCTCTGGTCCTTAGATGGAAGAGGAAGCTGTCCCAGTCTCAGACAGAATTATTACTTCTTCTTTCTCCCAGTCTTCTATATAGTCTCCTATTATTAAATTTGGCCCTTTAGATTGTTTCTTTTGCTATTTTTCAGACACTTCCTTTTTAGGGTCTAGGACAACTTGCCGCAGCCAACATGCTATGGTCAACTCACCGCCAACTCACCAGGGACAAAGGCGAGTGGTCCCATTCCATGCTTTTTACACCTCCCAATAGCAGTGAGAAATTATTCCCTACTCAAGAGACAATAAACTCCTAGCACTTTACTCCTTCACCAGCAACTATCAAAGAAGAAAGACCACGTCTTGCCTTTGTAACTTTAATTCAAATTATATGTATAATATCTTCTGGTACTGACATGCAGCCTTTTATTGAGAAACAATGATAGGTAACTTATGATTCGGGATGCTCTGCATGCTATTTTCTGGGGACCAACTCCTGATATATCAGAATATAATATAACTTGGATAAATCTACACTGCTTGTTATTTAAAATTAAGTTCTGAAATGTCATACACATTTTTTAATTTACAATGTGTATCGTGGGTCTTGTTCTCTTGGCTGTCTCTACCCTTTTAATTAAATATATGTGGAAAAAGCTGCCTTACCTTTTTAATGTGGTTAGCTACAGATTCTTTTTGGCTCAAGTCATCTGCAGAAAGCTCACTTCCAAATTTATACTCTGGATGTGCTTCCTCTTCTTGCTCCCCTATGCAGCAATAAAGTACAAAAGGGAATAAAGTGATCAAAAAAACTACCAAAACAAAAAAACAAAACGAAACCAAGGAGTAAACCAAAAATATCAAACCAAAGGCAACAGAAAGGTTCCTTAACTATTAGCTTTCATTAAGGGAGATCATGTTCCACTTCGTGCATTCTAATCCAATGACAGTGAAAACATGATTTAACCTTCTGTATTAAAGGTTCATTTCTCCCATAGCTCTTCATATATTAACCACCCGTAATTAGTTTGCTAACTGATAGGAGGTAGAGAACAATTCACAGGAGGACAGATGGTATACTGTTCACTAAGTTCACTAAGGGCTTGGCAACTGGATGAATCCCAGTTTTATTTTGTTTTCTAATGTTAAATTTCAGTTGTTCCATTCATAACTTACTTTAAAGCCAATTCCCTACTTTTCACAAACAGTTTCCCTCCCTTCAATTCATCCGCTCTCAGCCTATCTAGCTTGAAAACCACTATGTTCAGTTGTAATTTATCAAACATGAAGCCGAGAAGGGGATCAAGGGCTACAGAAAAAGCTTTGGGAGGCACTGGGGTATGATGTCTGTGTTACAGATGTTGACCCTTGTTACAGCCTGTACTTCCAGCACATAATCTTAAATTCAGAACCCAAAGATAAATGTATAAGTGACTGCTATAAGAAAACAATAAATATAAGCTGTCAAGTTAAAGGGCTCATTCTAAGGCCGGGATGGGGAATGGTGACCCTTTTATGACTTGTGGACTTCAACTCCCAGAATTCCTGAGCCAGCTGTCCTACGCTGGCTCAGGAATTCTGGAAATTGGAATCTACAAGTCATAAAGGGGCTATCATTCCCTATTCATTCTAAGGCCACAAATCTAGCATGATATCACCTGATACACTGCAAACATCAGCAAGACAAACTGAAAAATATGACAAGTTTAAAAAAAAAAGTCACTTTACCACATTCTATCTCCTCTTCATTATCATCTTCCAAGATGCTGACAGGAGCAGCCGTTTCACCAGCTTCCATCATACTTTTCAAAGTTTCAAGCTGTTCTATTTAAAAGAAACATGTGTACACATCCAAACAAAAAAAAAAAACCCACAATTTTATGATCTAATTATGGAAAATAATTCAGGTAAGGCTTGGTTTAGAAGGATTGCATAAGAACTGAATTCCAATGTATTCCATAACAGGATCAATATTTCTCATTACTGGTATTGGAATAATATCGTATGTTACTGCATTCAAAATTACTGCCACATGACTAATCACAAAAATGTACATATACAAGAAGAAATTGATGTGTATGGCAATATGATCCCTTCTTACCTGGGTTACAAGGTCCTGTAACATATAATTGTATTATTTTTTGCTTGATGGCATTGCACAGACATAGCAATTCCCTAATGGCAGAAACCAGATATAGCAGGGGTGTCAAACACAAGGCCTGTGGGCCGGATCCTACAAAATGTAAGGGGCCAACCCACGTCGTTTCAGCCCCATCTATCCAATGCGAAGAGGAAACATTGGCCAGCGTGGCTTTGGCCTGGTCTACCCAATGAAAAGAGGAAACATGCCAGAAGTTTGGGGAGTGGCGTCAAGCTGGCCACGCCATCCAGTTGGCCACACCCACCCAGTCAGTCAGGCCCACCCATCCCCCCCAAGGTCAACCACAGCCTTGATGCAGCCCTCAATGAAATTGAGTGAGACACCCCTGAGATGTATGTTTTTATGGTCAAAATGACTTTTATACCTATAAATTGGGGTCATCCTAAGAATCAAAGGTCAAGAGGAGTATTCATAAACTTAGCTGGTTTTAATTAATGTTATAATCAGTATAGCCAATTCACAGGTGTGCAGGATTGCAATCCTTCTACAAAACATAATGACTTACTATAGACTAGAAGCAGAAAGTTCTACTCCTCTCTCAGGCATGAAATCCAGCTAGGTGGCCTTGGGTCACTCACTTTTTCTCAGCCCAAACCTGCAATAAGTTCTCTCAGCCCAAACCTGAGACAGTTGGCTGAGAAACAAAGCCCTCTGTTGCAAAGACCCACTGATAAGCTTTAGTGTAAGAACTGCAAACATAGAGTACGGGTAGTCCTTGAACTATTCGTTTAATGATTGTTCAAAGTTACAATGGCACTAAAAAAGTGACATGACTATTTTTCACACTTTATTTAAAAAGTTGACAATGCGTTAACTGAATGGCCAATTCATCTAACAGTATTAGAAGGTCAGTGTTTTCTTACAGGCCTAGAGATATGCTTTTTTTGTGATGGCACCTATCCTATGGAGCAGCGTTCCCTTAAGGACTGGAGGCTCTTTTGTCCTCCAATGAAGACTTGGCTTTTCCCCAGATGTCAGGCCAAGATGCTGGATGAGTTCAGTATAAGTATGGTCTGTGGTTTGAGTTTGTTATTTCAGTCTCTGTATGTTGCGGCCTGCGGGGGGCTGGCAGAACTGGCAGCAGAGTCGGATAGTAGTGAGGAGGTTGGGGAGCAGCCCAGGCCATTCATGGAGAGGAAGGCTGAGGAAGGCTCGGATGAGGGCTCTACATCAGAAGCAGAGATGGGGCCAGGGCAGGCTGGCAGTCATCAGCTGCCTTCGGGCTCAGACAGTAATGAGGCGGGAAAGCTGGAACCGGTTCCCAGCCTGCGCATGCGCAGAACTGCCAAAAGGAAGACACAATTAAGAACTCAGGTCAATGTGGGAGTAAGACCACAGGTGGACGATGAATGGCCCCTCTTATCAGGATTAAAAGAGAAGCAAAAGGGAGGGGGCTTTTGCAGGAAACAACTCGCTCATTCGTTCATTCCAGCCTTGCGAAGATTTGTCTGTATAACCCAGCCCTTCCCTGTCAGCACTGAGTGTGGAATTTTACTGGGCAGCATTCCAGGATTGATAAAGGTCTGAGCTAATTAGTATATCTTCGCAAGACTGTTTGCCAAGTCATTAGCTGACTGAATGAAATAAATTCACATTAATGTAATAAAAGAGGTTTTTGTCGGGACTCAGAATTGACTTAGTGCTTTTTGGGGAGGCCTAGGACAGAACACTGTATTATTATTATTATTATTATTATTATTATTATTATTATTATTATTATTATTATTAT
>NW_020769355.1:2152133-2183009 GCF_900518735.1 Pseudonaja textilis
GAAGGAAGGAAGGAAGGAAGGAAGGAAGGAAGGAAGGAAGGAAGGAAAATAGATAGCTGTCTTTTACAGTTATGTTTTTGGTGGGTTGTGCTATAGTTTCTTTTTGTGTGAAGATGGATGCAAAGAATGAGTTAAGCAGTACTGCTTTCTCTCTGTTGCCTGTTACTTCCTTGCCATCTTCTCTCTTTAGTGGACCGACTGTTTCCTTGATTTTTTTCTTGTTATTTATATGTTGGAAGCAACTTTTTTTTATTATCTTTGACTTTTGTTGCAAGTCTTTGTTCGTTCTGAGCCTTTGCTGTCTTTGAAGATTCTGGCTATCTGCTGATATTCTGCCTTAGCTGCATATCCTTGAGTGGCCTACAGTTCCTGCTTGATCTGCTGTTATAAATAACATACATCCAGATGCAAGCAAAATAAATCCTTCTGTGTAGATGAGCCTTTCTCATTGGGGACTTAAAAATAAAGAGATTTAAAGATGAAATATAGAGCTCCTATGTTGTCAGACAACACTTTTTTCCCTTGCCAATATGCTACATGGAACATCTGAAGGAATTCCTAAAATATTGTGGGTATTATCTTTAACATCTAGCAATAGCCAATGTAAAGCAAATAAATGACTTTTCTTTCTATTGAAAACATTCTTTGTCTGCTCCACAACTACTAAAAATGCAATCATATATTACAAATCATAATCTCTTAATCTATGCTCCAAATACCATAAATGTATGATGAACTATTTTAATTTAATCCACTATACAGGATAGTTATACTAAAACTAGTCAGCTATTTAATAGACAACCTAAAACTAATGAAATATAAAAGCTGTTAGATGCAAGCATTATTTAATGCAAGCATTATTGAAAAAGAGGATGCAACTTCACAACCCAACCACAAAACCATATTCTCCAACATGTACAGTGAATAGCTTTGCAACGTGAGTTTCAGTACAATATCCAAAATCAGTGCCAAAACAAAGGAGGTTTCAATACATATTAACAATCTACCTGTTCTTTACATTATATATGAAGTCTTAATATATATAGTATTTGAAGTATATGAAGTCTTAATATATAGTATTTCAAATGAACAATGCAGAATTCTAGAAAAAAGAAAGGTAGAATCTGAATACCTGGAAACAATTTCTCTTTCTCTTGGATTCTTATAGTGTCATATTTGAACAACCTTTTCATTCCTCAAATTTAAATTGCACCAGTTCTGATGGATCAAATGAAAGGTCTGTGTAATTATCAGTGTTTTCCCAGCTATGGTCAAAAAAGTATTTTTGAGTTCTGCAACTCTTACGATCAGCAACTGAGTTATCAGAGGCTGACTTTCAGTCATCATGCTAAGGAATAAAATACTTAGCTTATTCCTGGCATAGCAGGATATACAAAAATATTTATTTCATTTGGTAACTCTGTGTGCCCTTACATATTTGCAATTAAATAAATAACTATGAGTTGTTCAACAAACCATATTCAGAAATCATGTCTAATATGTGAACTAAGAACTGTAGTTGTATCTCATAGTACTAATGCAAATCCTACTTCATGCATTTCAGTAATTCACTCTGAAAGATAGTGACCCTCTCTACATTTATGGTAATAAATTCTGTAAGTTGATATACCCTGCTTTCTTTTGTCAGTGCTAATGATCAATGTGGTTGGAGATATGAATTTATGAATCTGAGTTCTTCATGATCCATTCATAAAATTGCTAGTAAGGCACTGGTACAAAGACAAATTAGATCAATCCCTAATAAAAATTATGCAACTGGGCCAAAATATTGCAGAGAAAATGAGAGAAGCAACAGTTTTATCTTCATTTTCCTATCAGAAAATGCAAAAGCTGGTAACAGGATAGCAAAGATATTTCCCAATTCGCTTTTAGTGAAAACAACCAGTTTCGCTGACATATTTGTATAGGTAATTCTTGTTTAGCAACCACAACTGGGACTAGCAACTTGATTGTTAAGTGAAGCAGTTGCTTACGTGAAGCAGTGGATAAGTGAAACAGCAACTTATGTTCTTACTTCAGCTTTCCTTCACTTTATAGACTTGCAATGGATGTACATGCGAGAATTGGTTGTGAAGTTACTGTTTCATCACTGTGAAAAATTTCATCACAATTTGAACACTTGCTGTACGAGGTAGTACAGCAGGAAAATTTAACCAATACTACCAAAAGAAAAATATAGATTTTGCTATATTGCTACTGTGCTTCTTTGCTTCTTTGCCATCTGGATGTTTCCCTTTCCCTTTCTTAAGATAAGCATTTTACAAAAATACAAACCTCAAAACTAATATTTTGAAAATAAATAAATAAATAAATAAATTTGCTGCTGAAGATTTTCCAATCTTAGGAAAATCTTTGTGTGGGAGAGACTTCTAAACAAGAATGGGTGGTCTCCTCAGAGTAACCCCATGATAGACAAAAATAAGATCAAATACATCAGAATTGCATTATAAACTGACTATTGTGAAACTAGTTTGAGTCGGGCTTAGATTTTGGGGAGAAAAATAAGAGGGAGGGGGAATCCGCCTCTGCCTACCAGCATCCATCGGTATTCATCTGGCTAGTGTCCTGTTAGTGTGTGAGAGAGTTGAGGGCTGGAGACTAAAACAGTATTTGCTGTGTGATCGAGGAGACAGCAAGGAGCCTGGGCGTGGCTTAGCTGAGCTGTTCTGTACTAAAGCTGATTGTTGCTGTGAAACTAAAACTGAAACTCCTCTCCTCTGCTTGTGTTTTGCATTTGGAACAGATTTCTTTTCTAGTGGGAAGGGGGAGTAGAGCTCTTTAGCATCAGAGCGTGTTAATAATAATATAGGAAATACTAATGCCCTGATGGTCATTTTGAAAAGAACCTTTTTTAGTGAGCACCTAGAAGCCAAGAGGAACATAACATGCCAAATTTCAAGGTTGTAGGCTTTATGGTTCTGGAGATTTTATGATGACATGTGACTGGTATTTCACTTTTATATAGAGAGATAATTCTTTTCTCTCACCAAATGAGAGGAACTTGGAAAAGATAACAGCCAGAGGGCATTTGTTGATAGTGGCATGAATTCTCACCAGTGCTGATTTCTTAAATTTCATACCCAGGAAAGAAACCTGAAGGAGCTTTATTAGGCTACTTTGCGCTGTCAAGGAACATTGAAGAAATGTCTAATCAAGCCAATTGAAACAACTGGTTTACGCACATTATTAAAAAAAACCAATGTTGTTCATACAATATACACAACTAAATAATGAAATACTGGATGTCAACCGTTTAATAAAAATAATTTAAAAATCCTACCACAAAGAATTCTCCATTGAGCATCTAATTTAAAAAATACTGTGTATTTTGGTAATGCATATGTAACACCTAATGAACTTCATATCACTGACATACTACCTATAATAGAAATGCAAGCATTCTGAAGACAGCCATGTAACATGTAAACCTTAGGAAAACAGTTGAAATGAAACATTTAAGTTACTACAGAGAGAAGCCCAATTTCCCTGCCACCACCTCCTCAATATTTAGAAGGACTAAATTCCTAAGAATAAAAAGATTTCAAATCATTTGGTTAAAACAACATACAAATTAGGAACAATACAACCACACACAGAGCATCTACACAATACTGCAAATAACCGATGCGAGCAAGTTGCAAAGCCGACAAAAAGAGAACGGGAGAATGCATCAAGTTGGAGCTGATTTTTGCACCTGCTGTCCAGCTGAAATGGAAAGACCAGCAGATCAGAAGCATAGGGAATGATAGCATGGATCATGCAATGTACGACTGGGAGAAGCAAGCCACTGCAGACAGACTTGTAAGGTAGTTAATGTATGAAAAAGCTTACTTCGTTTAGAAAGCTCACTAATTGGTCTACCGTTAAATAATCTGTTTTGTCTCCATTGCTGAAAAGAAATTTATTAGAAAAAAAATGTAAGTTTTCATATAAGATCCTACAGCAGGTATGATTTACATGTTGACATTTTTTTACATTCCCAACATTGATCTAATATTCTTCAACAGACCTAAGCTGTATTTTCAAAATGAGTACTTATAAGTGATATTGACTGTGCTTGTTACAAAACAGCTCCCCTCTCTATGCCCCCATTTAACAGATTAAAGAAAGAAGCAAATTCAACATGTAAGTCTTCCACATTAATAACTTAGTGCATGAAACCTCAGATGTTAAGACTTTCTTAACCTAATTAGTTCATATATTGTGTTAATAACCTTATAATAGCAAGTTAATATTACAGGTTAGTAAAGCCAATTTAAAAACAGAAAGGGTTTCTTTAAATCAGAAGATCCTGTATCAGAACATTCAATTGAGTTAAACCTTTGGAGAAGGAATCTGACTTCTGATAGCATTATCTTCAGATTAAGTAATATTAAAATTAAGTTTATTATGTAGAGTAACTTACATTTTTCTAAAAAGCTCCTCTATATCGGTACGAGGGCATATTTTTTGAGTTAGCTCATAAAACTTCTCAAAAGTAAATGCTGAAGGCTCTATTTCATCATTCTGAAAGTAAAATAAAGCTTAATATGTACCAGGTTGGATAAGCACTGACTTAGCAATGGAAGAATTTACAACATGTTCATTATGGATGGAAGCAAATAAATCAGTTATTTGACAAAAAAAAATATCTGGAAATAGTTCTCTATAATCGCAATAATAGTGTACATTATTTTATGTGTGTAGTATATAGTTACTGCATTAAAATATTCTAATTATAATTAGCATAGAAGTTAACAATGGACAAACTGCTTATGAATTATTTTTGATGCTGAATAATCAACTGCAACTATTAACTGTTTTAGGCTTGTAACACCCATCTTGAAACCCTTAATTCTTGAAAATTAAATTTAAATACCTTTCCACTGGGAAGACCCAATTCTTTAAGTGCCTGAAATATCACTTTTTCAGTTTTACCTGACGCAAACGTTCTGGTAATGCTAGGAGGAGAAAAGGAGAATTAAATTATTCCAAAACTTTGGCAATCTCATAATCAGAGCTACATCACACATCCTCTACTGAGATGACAATAGTTCATTAATGATTTTCTGTATTGACAGTGTAAAGTATCTCTTCAAGAGCATTACACTTCTATTTGAATAAATAAACAATTCCATTATCCAATTTTCACATCCGTTACCATATATCTAATGTGTAGTTTTGAGTGAGTGTGAATATTCATAAACCAGGGATAACAAGGGAAGATATTAATATAGAAAGCTATACCTACATATGTTAGATACAATTAAATCCAAAAACATTATGAGAAAGTTGAAGTTTGAGGAAAGACTATAATTCGAAGCTTGTGTCCCCACACAGAGGTTCCTAGTGGAGTTTATTTTAGGCGCTGAAGGCCGGGAGACTGTTGCCACTTACCCTTCTGAAAGAAAGCTGAGAAACAAAGCTTTCAAGCATCCTTTATGATTTTTTTGGCTAATTATTCCCACATTTTGGTTTTAGTGTAAATGAAATATTTCCTTTGGGGTTTTTTCTTTTCAAACTTTGACAACTGCTGTCACAGCATGTTCTTCCTCTCTGTTTTTGTGTTATCATACAGTCTTTACTTCTCTAGAGAAATCCCCGCTGATCAAGAATTTTAACATGAACACAGGAATGTCATATGTAGCATTATTAGTCAACCATTGCTAATATGGGTGTGACCTTCTCACATCATGCTTTAAACTTAATTCTTGGCCTATCTCACTTCACATTTCTTTCAATGTGAATGAACGCTTTCTCAGCTGTTTTTTGACGAGTCAACTTTTTACTCTAAAGAGATTTTTACAGTGATGCCTATTCTCCATATAGTTCAGAATTTGTTCTTTTGTTTATAAACACTAGAACTAGAGTAAACATAATCTAGTTCGCTGATGCTGAATATATGGTCTAATGATAACAATGGCAGTTATTTGCTTTAGCCTTATTACAATCATGTAATAAGCAGCAACCATGGGCCAGAGCCTGGTTGCTGCTTAAGCCCCATTCCCCTTTGAGCAACAGTGATCAACTTATTTTTGTTATTCCTCCTATACCTTTGCACTTAGATTAACCAGCAGTGATAATTCCTTTGAGACATAACTTAAAAAAATTGCAATGCTTAACTCTACAACAGGGCTAAACACCTGGATGCTAAACAGCCAGCATGGAAAATAAAAAAGGATGTTAGATTTGTAATTTAAACATAGGTTGCCTATCCTTCTTCTGAATATAGAGGATTAATAATTTCTTAATTCTAGCAAACTGTTTTAAGAGGGCTAAATGATTATGCTATGTCTATTAATTTTCAATTCTATCCCCAAAATAAAGGAGGTTTCTCTAGCAAAGCTATACGCTATCACCACTATTTATTTCACTATTCACTTGAGAACAACATCCGATCAGAAAATATTGTTGAAGCATAGATCCTAGGCACAGATTACAGCATCCCTTTACCTCGATCAGCAGACTACTAAACTAATATTGCTTCTAATGGGCTTTCTGACTTGTGATTGTTACTCATTTAAATTTCACAACCATGCATAATTCCTACATAACCCCACACTTGAAGCTCACAATACACTTACCTTCTAACTGGAATTTTGCCATTAGTGTTAGTCAGAAATGCCAATTTCATCCAGCTAGAAGGGGAGAAATAAAAACAATTAGTCTTCCCCCCAAATAATCCAATAAAAGCTCAGTTTATAAGATGAACAGTAGAAGGAGAATAAGCCAAAAGCTATCCCTGGGATTTTTTTTAAATTATGAAGAATAAAAGTGGGGCTTTAAAGGGTCATGCAGTTTACACATGGATTTATGTAAGAACGGAGTCAAATGTTCATCTTCATGCATTCTTGCATTTTATAAAAGACTAATTACTACTTCTCACTCATAAGATGACTACAATTCTTTCCCACTATCAGTGTAAATTAGCTTTAAAGGGGACTTGATGTAAACTCAGTTTGATAAGAGAAGGTGAGATGCAGCTTTCTCAAACTTGGGCAGAAAAAAAAATCAGAGTAATGAAAGTCAGTTACAGCTGAGCTATGATTCTATTTTACAATGGATTTCTAAAACAGAATGGAGCAATAGGCCACAGCTCACTCTATCTCTTAGCCTTCTGGAGGGGACAGAAGGCCATGCAGTGATATCATGATACCAATGAAAGTACCATGGTTGACATTTTTCACCTATTTTTTAAACTGCTGCCATTTTGACCCATAATCCTGTCCTTTAAACCCCGCTCCTCCATAGCCTGAAAATTCACTGCTAAATGTTATTGTCATTTTTCCTGGGTTGGGTGGGCATTTTAAAAAAAAGAGAATAGAAATTATTTGCTTCACGCAGGCCTCTCACTCTTGTTTCTCCCCTTTGTGTATGTGTGTGTGTGGGTGGGTGAATAGAGCTTCATACACTGCATATTTGTAACATGTCCTTGGGATATTGAAGGACTAATTGAAAGTGGAGAGCCACATTCAGACTACAGAACCCTTGACACTATTCTAAAAATTCTAATTGAATGAAAATGCTCCCAACTTTTGGATACAGGTAAAATCTTAACAGCATACATAAACACACAAGTTAGGAAAAAGAGGATATGATTTCCTCTGATTACTATCATTCTGTTATCATGTCTTCTTTAATGCCTTTCTGTACAGTCATGCTAGAATGAACACAATTTAATACACATGAAATATTTAATTCAGCTGTAATGGATGGAAAGCTTTGGTTGAAATGTTTTTAGCATCCAAAAAATAAAGCAACTATTGAAGCACTTTTGATAACATTTGTTTGAATAGCTATGTACTATCTATTGAGTGAGAAGAGGCAATGGTGGTTACTCTATACATATTCTTGCTCTCCAGAGAGCAAATATGTTGGGTTTTCCATGTTCCTTGAGCAATGTGAATAATGGAAAGGTGGCATGATATACGCTTGAAGTCCCTTGAATGATGAAAAGCAGGAATTTCTGCACTCTGGAGAGCTTTACTGAAAGGGTGCTAAAAGCTTCTGATATATCTGTTATCTAAAACATGTTTGACAAAATAAATAAATAAAATAAAATAAAGCTAAAGGGTGATGTAAGGGTGTGTGTGTGTTAGTGTGCCTGTGTATCCAACACTTACTTCAACTTACTTCTACAACTTGTTTTTCAGATATATTCTACAATAACCTCTGCCATCCACAGCAGAGATGTTCTGTGGCAAATCATTCAACCTAACGTTTTGGAATATAGAAACAATGATGTTGGGACCACATACTACCTGCAGCTCAGCTAATACCCTGAAGGGTTCTTCCTACATCAGAGAAAGATATTCCAAATAGTTTCAGAAGAAATGGGGGCTGAAAGAGTGGGCAAAGAGATTCCAGAACCTCATTCTCAGATACTTCTGCTCTAAATCTCTCTTTAAGATTATTGTTTCATGAGGACTTTGACTCCCAAGGGTGCTTTTTTGAAAGGTGATTGTTTTTTTCTTTAAGAAAAAAATCATCCAAGAAGTGAAACATCTTCAAGGAAAAAAATGAAGAAAAGTCCAGTTGCCCCTTGAAAAAAACACCTTTGGGACAACCATGACCTAGATGACTGAGAATCTCCATAGATATTAAGGAATTGTACCTTCTACTGCTTGGAGAGCAACAATAGTTTCTTTCTTTCTTTTTTTTGAAAAAGTTTTTTTTTTTAAGACAAACATATACAAACAAAACATAAAAACATAAAAACCATCTTCCATCTTATATACATACAGTATGTCAGTTGGTTATGAATCTTTTATACTATCCTTTTGTAGTCATTTCTCAATTTATATAAATTTCCACATTGTCAAGCTAACATATGCTTATATACTTATCAATTATTAATCGTCCATGACCAAACTATTTATTCTATCATTTTATATGAGATATTTCAAATTTTATTTTAAAATTTATGTTATACTTTCATCCAATGGTTATATATGTCTATATTATATTTTATATCTATCTATTAAACCTATTACAAAATCAACAAAACTATTACATTACCATGTTTCTTTGTCCAACCATTGAGAAAACAAATCCCATATCATATAAAATTGCTTATCTTCTTGTTCTCTAATTTCAAATGCCAATTTACTCATTCCAGCACAGTCCATAATTTTCTTAATAACTTCCTCCTGCATATGTATTTTATCATTTTTCCAATTCTTAGCAAGAACAACAGTTTCTGAGGGGAAATAGCATTTAAGGAAACTGGGAAGAACTAAAAGAATCTTTTCAAATTTGTTGCTGTTAAATTTTTTTGATTTCTTTTTGAAGAAATGGAAAAGAGGGCTTACAAAGCATAGAAATATACATTAGGGTAATCTGAGCAGGGTAGGAAGAGTACAACAATGCATTCAATCTCAGCTACATTTTCCTAATGTTTCTGAATATTCTCTGGGAAATCTCATAAAGAAAAGACTAATTCAGCCTTGGATCCATGTGAAATAAGAACATTTGCATGTAAGTGGGCAGCCGTTCTCCCTCCCGAACCAAGAAAAGTTCAGGCAAAGCCAATAATTACAACTGCCTCTCTCAACAGATAATAAAATCCCAAAGTAAACTCCCTTAACTCCTGAATGTGTGTTTGACTTTGGGAGTGTATTTTATTTGTGGGGGGAAAATGTGAGGAATAGACTACCACATTTCTCATGGATATTTGAATCGTTGGGGAATGTCTTCTGCAGCTTATCCAGATATTTATTTCTTGTGCAAATAAGGAAATGAATTTTTTTTTAAATGCACATCAAGAAACATGTAGAAGGAACAAAATCGTAATTGATGAGGTGAGGGGGAAAAAACTTACTGTTTCTTGAGGCATGTCGTGGGACAGACATTGTTGGCTCTGAAGTTACCTGTAATTGATCGGAGTCCATCAATCCATTGCTGAAAGACAAAAAGATAAAACAAATATGTCTAATGTGTGCCCACGAGTGCATATAATGACCACCCAATCAACCAACTTCAAAAGCAATTTCACTACAGAAACATCTTTGAGTAACACAAATTATAATAATTAGTAGTGCTTGAATAGCAGCTCTAGACTTACTTGAAAAGTTTTTCAAGTATTCAATGCACATCAAATAATACTCAATCTTCTTACTATCCAGACATATACCATATAACAGGTTTCTTCCCAAACAGGTAGTCCTAGACTTAACAATAGTTTATTTAATGATTGTTCAAAGTTAAAATGGCACCGAAAAAAGTGACTTATGACTGTTTTCACACTTACGACGGTTGCAGCAGCCTCATGGTCACATGATCAAAATTCAGATGCTTGGCAACTGACTCAGATTTAAGACGGTTGTAGTGTTCCAGGGTCATGTGATCACTTTTTGCAAACTTCTAAAAGCAAAGTCGATGGGCAAGCCAGATTCACTTAACAACCGTGTTACTAATTTAACAACTGCAGTGATTTACATAACTGTGGCAAGGAAGGTCGTAAAATGGGGCAAAATTCACTTAACAACTATCTTGCTTAAAAACAGACATTTAGGGATCCATTGTGGTCGTAAGTCAAGGATGACCTGAAAAGGAAAATGATTGGAAAGGGAAATGTGACTTACTTCCGTGAGTTCACAATATTCACTGTGACGTTTCCCATAACAATTGCCACATTTGGAACAAATATTACTAGTGTGATGTCTCACAAGGGAAAAAGTTCAGTGGTTAAAATGTTGGCCTTGAAACCAGGAGACTGTGAGTTCTAGTGTTGCCTCACGCACGAATGCTGTTTGGGTTACTTCAAGCCAGTCACTCTCTCTCAGCCCAACTCACCTCACAGGGTTGTTGTAGGGAAAATAGGAGAAGGAAGCAGTACTAAGTATGTTTGCCACCTTGGATTACTTATAAAGAAATAAAGGCAGATAAAAATCTAATAAATAAATAAAAATTAAATGGAGATTTGTTTATTCTATTGTACAAAAAATGCTACAGCTAAAGTATTACATCTTACAATTAACAAATCAACTGTTTTATTAATCTTGTCATTAATAATTCACCCAAATACTTCCTTTACCCGCTGTTGATACCTTCTGCTCACAATTAAGCAAATTTATTTACAATACTATTAGCTGAATTGAAGGCAATTGTAAAGCAGTATTCTGTTAAATACTGCTCCCTTTTCTTTTCATCTGAATAAAATAGTGCTCCCTTCCCCTTTATACCTGTATAAAAGATTTTCTGATGTACTTAAAAGACTTGAGCAAATTGTAATTTCTGTTTGGCTAATTATCCACAAATTCTATACATAGTTTTTCAGATTTTGTACACTCTAACTCAGAAGTGCACATCTGAATTTAGTAGCAATGTGAGCAGCCCAAAGATAAGTCATGAGCACAGAGCCTTTCTAGATTGGTATAAATTAAATTGGTATAAGCAGGGTTACTATTAGAATACTTGTAACATACAGTAATTAATAAAGTTAGTAATCCAGTTACCAAGGAGGAAGGGAGAGAAGAAAGAATGAGATTTATTGAGTGGTTTCTCAATTCTAAATTTTGTATACATCTAAAATTAGAAATCAATTTTAATGCATACATTTTGTGCATGATAACCTCATTTTTGTGATGAGGTCATTGGACCACATTCTCAATCAATTACAGGTAATCCTCAATTTATGCCATTTAATGATTCTATCCTCCAGATCATTGATTATAACTCAGGGAGCTGGCAACTAGTTTGCATTTACAACTAATTGCAGTTTCCTATGATCATGTGATAGCAGTTTGCAAGATTAGCCAATTTCTGACAAGTAGCATCAATTGGGAAGCCAGATTCACTTAAAAGCCATATGATTTGCTTAACAACTATAGTAAAAGGAGACATAAAATTGGTTTGGTCTCATGATGACTCACTTAACAGCTCCATTATTTATTAACTGAAATTCTGGTGCCAATTGTCATAAATTGAGGACTACCTGTATGGGCAAAAGATCAGCAGGCATTTGGCACCATTTTTGCTGGAACTTCCATGTATAGAAATATTTAATATTTTTCCCCCTCCCAGATGTTTGATGGCATTCAGAACTATCTTAACTAATGAATATTTACAAACTAGGATTTGTGCTCTAATTTCTATCCAGTCAAATAAGAAAACAATTCTCTCTTTCTGACCTTCTCCTATTGAAAAAAGCTTATTTTATTCAGATAGCTTCTCTTCTTTAAATCATGATACTGAATTCATGTATTTGAGGTACAAATACAAAATTGTCAAAATAATCTCCCTTTATGAAAAGCTAGGGCTTTTTGCGGCATATGAAAGATTAAAATTAAATTTTAAAAAGTAGCCTCTCATGTTTTAAAAATGAAAGATTTAAATATTTCTTCCAAAGTTGCACCACCAGGTGTCAGCAGAGGTTTGGAATATAATACAGTTGCAGAATTGTCCAGAAATTGGGGAAGAAAAATATGTTATTTCTCTGATGATATTACAATCTTCTTGATTTTAAGAAGAGAAATTGTGGAGATCTGGATCTTACAGAAATGGCACATGAAGAAGTAGGGAATTCTGAAACAGAAATTTAGTATCAACCGATTTTGTAGCTACCTTATAAATACTCAATTACATCTTTCCAAAATTAATAATTTTGTAAAAATTGATGTCCCCCATGAACAAGCTCTGAATGCATAGAATATCTAAAAAGGTAAGCAAGGAGAGTACGAATTATAATCCCATTTTTATATAATCCTATCCTTTCTGCAAGGACTTCTTCATCTGTACCCATTTCATGCCATAACCTATAAATACCACTGAGTAAGATCTTTGGCTATCTAATAATCTGTAATAAGATCTCTCCAATCTTACATACATACTTTATTCAATGACTTTGCTCACTTACGGCATAATTAATGCCATCATCTGGTGATATCAACCAGAATTTGAATCCATCCTACCTCATCTCAGTTGGTTACCTTCTATATGAGCTGCAGAAATTTTACACAGTTCAAACGAATATACACCAGTTTTTAAAATAAATACCTTCTTTGCTTCAGAAAAGTATGAGAACTGCATCACAAATAGGAACAGCAGCTTACAGTTATTTATTTATCACATTTTTATACTACCCATCTCACCTAAGTGACTGCAGGTAGTTGACAATAAAAAAATACATGGTATAAAAGCATAAATAAGAAAAATTATAAAAACAAAATTTAAGAGGTTGGGCTACAACAGTTAAAAAGTTAACAAGGTGGAGAGAGCACCCTCACAAAACCAATTGTCACGAGAATCGCATATCACTCTTTGACGTCCATGCCAAATATTAGGATCAATTATTTCTGAAGGCCAGAAAAAAGGGGGGGGATGCCTGAACTCTGGGGTCAAAGTGTTCCATTCAGAAGGCAAGGGTAATGGCAAAGAAGGTTCTCTTCCTGGATCTCACATCTCACACAATTTAACCCACAGGATCCACAATGCACTGTCCCTGACTAACTAGGCTGGAATGGGAAGATTCAATTGGAATGAAACATCACATTACAATTTCATTACTCAATTAACAGAGTTAGGAAGGACCTTGGAGATCTAGCTAGCCCAACCTCTGGCTCAAACAGGAAACCCTATAGCATTTTGAATACATGGCTGTCCACTTCAGCTTTTTACACCTTCTCAGTTCCTATCCACAGCTTTCTGATTTCACAGTTTCAAAAATCTTGTATTCAGTTTATCTTGTATCTATTATTATTAAGTTTATTACTTGTGCATGTCTTAAAAAGAAAACAAATAATATCATTCCCCAAAGAGTTTACCATTGAAGATTAATAATAATCTAGATCAGGGCTGTAAAACACATGCTGGTCATGCCCACGCCCAGTTTAGTGAAGGGGGGAAAAGTCCTGATATGTCATGTGATGCAACCATGACAACGTGAGTTTGACACCCCCTGATCTAGACCCAAGCAAATGTTGTGCCATCTTATCTGTGCTCTAGTCCTAAAAAAATTTACTTTACTTTCTCAGGTTATAAATCTTTGATCAACAACAATGGATTTGAGGACAAACGATCTAACTCAAAAAAATGTAAAAGTATAAATTTCTCCATAGCTTTAGGATATACATGAAAGTATAGGCTGAGTATGTTTTGTAAGAGACAGAGAGGGAGGGAAGGAGAGAGAGAGGGTGGGAGACAGGGAGGGAGGGAGAAAGGGAGAGAGAGAGAGAGGGAGACAGGGAGGGAGGGAGAAAGGGAGAAAGAGAGAGGGAGGGAGAGAAAGATAAAAATGGACGGACGGATGGACAGACAGATATGTAAAATCTCTACTCCTTTGTTCTAAGCATTCCTCCTCCCAATCCAAATGGTAATCCGCTTTTCCAATGACAGAATCCTTTCCTTACTTAAAGATATATAAAAAAATAATTTATTCATTAAGCATATTTAAAAGCAGCTTCAGTTTCAATTGTGACATAGGTTTGCATCAGTATTTTGGATGCACTTTCTGTACTGAAATATACTCTGTCCAAAGCCTTCTCAATCTAATGTGATGAGTATGTTAAAGGTGGTATCACACATTTGGAAAAAATACATGACTGTGAAAATGTAATTTCAAATTACTGTAATATGATTTCTGAAAAATCTAGCAGAGAAGAATGAGAGGCATAAAGCAAGGAAACATAGAGGGGGCTGGTTTGCATAGTCGATATGACAAAAGGACAACCTAGTATTCCGGAACAGATGTAGCTAAAAATATGTAAGAAGAGCCTATCAGAAAGAGAAACTCTGTGTACCAGATAGAGAAGCAGCAGTGAAATATTACTTTACTCACATTCTCAGCTTTGCTACCATTTGTCCCTCACAGAATTAAGTTAAAGACTTTAATTGTTTCATAAGATGTAGGAGTACCTGACTCTTCAAGATTCATTAACTCACTGTCCTAAAACCCTATTTCAAATCAATGCTACATAAGGCTTTTCTTTACTGGAAGAACTTCTGTAAGGACAGATTCTGTTTCTGCATTTGCCTTTATTCTCTGTTTCCTGGGAAAATATACCCTCAAGCAGAATTTAGGAACTGCCAGGTTTTTCAAACTGAGTTTGAAAAACTTTGCAATAAACAACACTTGCTATACCTTAAAGTCTATAAATAAATTCTTGATAACAATATATTCTTATCTTCTTACTCGAATTAAACATGAAAATGTAATATTGTGTATTAAAGGTTAATTGTTGTTTTGTAAAAGCTTTTCTGGTTTAAGATGCTAGTAAATTATCATGGACATTAAGTTAAGCTTCTCTTTCTTCTGGCAGATTACCTGCACTTACTCAATGGTCCCTGAAGTAGCATCTTCTTGAGAATATAAACTTTCTACTTCATTCAGAGCCAGCCATAGTGTTTCTTCTAGTACTAAAGCAGTTCTGGGAAAAGTGCTTTGGGATCTAATGAATTCGGAGCACCACCTGATCCACCCTTGACATGTTTCTGAACTGTCTCATTTCCACTTTTTTCATAAGTGAAGAAGGAAAACAGCAGCTGTAAAAATTGCTCTGCCACTCAGCAAATACCTCTGTAACGTGGATAAGCAATTTGCACAGAATACATACAGACATAGACACAATCACACACTTTCAAGGACCCTAAACTTGCAATTTAGTGGCTGAATTTTGCTTTGTTACTTCTATTAATCAGACAGTTTGTCCTTCCTTACTGTGTAGCCCCTCCTCCTATTAAACACAATATTTTTTAAGAATGTGCAGATTATGATCTTGCATATAAATTTGAAGTCATTCCTCATCACTTCTAGTTCAAAAGGTTACAGATTACATCTCTCACTGCAGTGTAATTGCTTATCACACATCTACATACTTCCTAATTTTCACACTAACATTTTCCCATACAGAAGAAACACCCAGATAATTTGAAAAGTAACACACCAATTCAGTTGAGGGATTAGCTCATTTTTGCCATTGATGTCAAAAGATCTGTGTTTAGATTAATATTTGCCAACCTCTTAAAGCATAATAGGGATTTACCTGGAACAATAATGCCACAAAACATCAAAGCTATGTTTGGCTGCAGTACCTTAGCGTCTTCAGTGCTTTCCGCTACCATATATGTGAAGTTGATGTTCACCAGATCAGTGCCACTACAGACACAAACTATTCGTCCTTCAAGTTCATTTTCTGCTTTACTGACAGCTTCAAGAGCAGCCAATATTTTTGGATCCTGTTGGACAAAATTAATTGCTTGAGAAAAAACCCCTCATGGATTAAAAAAGAAAGAAAATGTATTGCTCATTTTCACTCATAAGCATTTCTTATTCCTATTTACCTTCTTGATATTTTTGCCCTTATTCCAAGCACATGTTTAGAGGTATTTCATTTTCTACTTAGGCAGGTGATAATAGTATAGAGAGATCATATTCACGTTAGGTAACTGATAGTGGTTAATTTACATTCTATCTGTGAAGTAGTAACAATAATTCTTGGGTTCTGGGTGCAATGACCTTACCCAAGTGAAATAGCCTGATCATAGTTATTGGAGAGAGAGAGAAAAAGTGTACCTTAGGTTACACTTCCCCAATTGGCACCTTCCAGATATGCTGCTACACTGAAAATATCCCCAGCCAGCATATCCCAAAAGTGATTTTTCAAGAGGCAACTGGACTTTCTGATTTTTCTTTGTAGATGTTTCGCTTCTCATCCATCAGTTCTGTCTTCAAAGAAAAACCACAAAGTCCAGTTGCCTTTTGAAAAAGCACCTTTGGGACAACCAAGACCTGGATGACTGAGACTCTCCATAGCCAAAGACAGCATAGAGTACCAAAACATCTGGGAGACATCAAGTTGGAGAAAATACCTTAGAAATAAACTTCCACTCCTTACTCAAGTGTCCCTTTGAGATCATGGGATCTTTTTAAAATAGATGTTTAAAATGTTCACTGCCTTGAGTTATTTAAAAATAATAAAGGCACAATTTAAAAAAAAAACTATAAAAATTGGTCAAAATTATATCTGTCTGCCTTTGGATGAATGTATGAGTACAATTTAGGTTCACAGAAGGTGGTGTCTTTCTACCACAAGCCAAACTAGCCAATACTCCCTCTATAGAAAGGGAAATTATGTGAGAAGCATGAATGAAAAAGTATTAGTCTGTGAAATTTATCACTACCCTATGGCCTCCAACAGACTAGACAAACGCCAGGGCTAAGGAAAGAGATACATTTCAGGTAGCTTGCTCAAATACAACCAAGTCATTTTGATGTTGAAGCTTCCAGTTTATTGATCCCATTCAAAAAAAAACCCACTTGGATGGTACCATCTTAATCAGAATCAGAATCCCGAAGAACAAATGTATATTAAAATACTTATTATCATCCTTATCATAGCCATCAATGTTTGGAGGTATTCTGAATCAAGAAGCCTTGATCTATAGTCTAGATTTTATTTTTAAATGCTTGTGATACAATGCAAGCATTAGGATAGAGCTTCTTGGTGCCATAGATTTACATGGGAAAATTTCAGCACATGCTTCAATGTTTGCCCCTGAAAAAAATCAGATCTATGGGTGTAATATATCCTTTGCATGTAAACACTTCTAAAGTATTTGATCTTCACCAAAAGTTAGTTTCTACAGCCCAGTTTTTCAAAATTAAAAATCCATTGTCCCTTGAGGGTGCAAATAGTGCAGAAGTTCTTGAAACCAAAGAAAGTTTCCACTGCTGGGCCTCAAGCCAATAGCAATTGTTTAAAACAATACTTTCAAACAAAACTACAGAAATACCTTTGGTACTGCTCCAAAGCGAATACTGTTGATCAGGGAACATTCTAAAACTTGCCCTTCCTGGAAAAGAAAGGAACATCATAAATGCCAAGCAGCCAATCTATCTTGAAATAGAAAATACACCAACAGCTAAGCATTTAAAAATACACAATCTTAATTAATACCAGGCAGTATATATTAATGTCAGTAAAAACAAACATGGAAATCCTGTGCTCTCTAGAATTTGTCAGACTCTAAATGCCATCATATCTAACCATTGGCCACGGTGGATGAGGTCTAATGGGGAGGGAGTGATCACAACACAGTGATCACTCCTGATGTAATGATATGGGGGAAAGGTTTGGGAGACCTGGTGAAGAGATGTTGCCAAAGGAACAATCAAATAAGAGGAAGCATAGCCCATAGCTGCATAATGGGCAAAGCAAGAGGGCCAGAAGGACCCTCTCCAAATTATCGGGCTATACAGGTGATGGTGCAAGAATTGTACTTTCAGACTTACAAGGTCCTGTTAATTCTGCTTTCAACAAAGCAGAATTGGTTTATTTGGCTGTGTTTCCTGTCTGGTCTACCTGCTAAGACTGACATCTGTGGAAAGGTGGGGAATTTTTTGCTCTTCAGAGGTTCTTCCAGGAGCTCCATTCTACAGAGCTAATGGTGAGAGATGTTGGGTGGTGTTCAGTAACACCTGGTCAAAGTTTCAAACTGTTACACCTGTTACAAACCTCCAGGGAAAATAAATTCAGCAACTTCATTCGCACTTATCTTTTTCATAATTTTTTGCATCCAACTATACAAAATGTGGCAAGACCAATACTGAATCATTAGATGAAAGGGAACAAAAATGAGTTGTTGCTATACAGATACAAAACTGATGCAAGTAGAGAATGGATAGAAGATATAGAACAAGGATTCCAATTACACACACAAATATACATACACACACACACACTCCTTCCATCCATAAATACATCCATTTTCCCCTTTTCACTAATAATATATGGAACTAAATTATTGGCAGAAAATTATTTTCTTCCTTTCAAACTAATATTATAATCTTTGGAATATTTCTTCATCATTATACATTTAATAAGTACGCTTAGGGACTTTATCTAGTCTGTTGTCCTCTAGTTGTTCAGTTTCAATTCTCATAATCCTCCTACAGCAATGCAATAGTAGTAGCAGGATATTATGGGAGCTATCTCAACAAATTACAGGCTGTAGCATTATAATCTAAGGCCCTAATATTTGGAAACAGTGCCTCTCACTAGAACAGCTAGAACTGCATCTCATGTTTCTTAGAGGAAGCAAAAAAAAAATCATGAGACCATTGTAAATTTTACCTTTCCTTCACTTTTCCATGATAGAAAAAAGCCAAATTCATCAACTTTAAAGAGGCAGCCTGGCTCAAAAACAGAAGATTCCTGTTGAAAAAGAAACCCAAAATACTCAGGTATGCAAGAAAGAATTTAGAATCCAAATGATTCACCTTTAAAAAAAAAATCAAAGACAAAATATGTTAAATGAATGAATAACCAAAGCAGCAACGTGATCTTTGTAGAAGTGTTACTCAATGAAGTTAAACAGTATGATCTTGAAGTACTCTACTATGTTTACAGCTTTTACTAGTATGAAGGAATATTCTTAGGTCCTAGTAGATTTCTATACTAATTTAAGGACATACCTCGCCTTTTCGACCAGGCTCAAATTATCCTACTTTAGATACATTATGCATGAATCCATAATCTAGACAAAATTGTAATGCTGGGAAAGGTAGAAGGAAAGAGAAGAAAAGGCAACCAACAGCAAAATGGATGGACTCAATTACAACGGTGATGGATGCATTGTTGAAAAAGCTGAAGGACTAAATAAGGGACAGCTCATCATGAAGAAAGTTTGTGCAGTTGCTAAGAGCTGACAACAACTTGATGGCACGTAATTGTCGTCGTCAACATCATCATCATCATCATCTTTCTCATGAACTTGGGTAATCTACACCGGAGATTAGCAGGGATGGGTTCCCACCAACAATTTGTTTGGAGACAGATTTCTAAATCTCACATTTCATTCCAATTTTTAATTTAAAACAATTACTGGAAAATTTCTCTGATTGAGATATGAAGAAACCACTTGTTTTATAAACTGTATCCAAAAGGTAAAATTTGGATGCAACTGTTGAATGTGTACCCAGGTCTACCATTCATTGCAACAGTCTGCTTGATTCCTGCAGAGGAACTACATTTGAAGTTTGGTTTAATCCCTCTCCACATGTATTAAATCATTGCATCAGTGGTGGGATTCAGGTTTTTTTACTACCGTTCTGTGACCTTGGCATGGCAGTGGAAGGATACTGTGAAATCTCCAGTCAGAGGTAGGATTTGCCGGTTCTCCGAACTACTCAAAATTTCTGCTACCGGTTCTCCAGAACTGATCAGAACCTGCTGAATACCACCTCTGCATTGCATCCTGTTGGAAAAGATTATCTGCGTATTTCTAATACTAGATAGATATTTTTTATATATTTGGGATGGGGAAGTAAATACTGAAGCATATTTTTCTAAGCAAAAATAATTCAGCAAGCTACTTACATTTTCTTATTATATGCTACAACTATTGGGAATGAAATTTGCAACAATCTTCACAGACCTTAAATCTTTAAAAGTAGTTTTTTTTTTATTTCAAGAGCTAAGAAAATGGAGTAAAAGTATCACCAAAGAGGGTTATTAGGATTTCAGCCTTTTACTTACTTGTCATGTTAAAGAGAACATTCAGCTAATCTATCAAATGCTTGAGATTCCGTTTATGCATGTTAAAGTATCAAACAATGCCAGACAGTTATATTCAGTTAAACAAACTATCTACTACTAAAAGGAATGCTGATCCCATGGTTAAATAAAAGAGCATTCTGCATTTTAATATTTTGAAGTGCAATATGTTCCCTCTCACATTCCTTGAGATGACCTCTTTTTACCCTTTTACATTTATGCAGATCACTGAATTGTCTCCCTTGCCTATATATTATGTATATTTTTCTCCTGGATTTTATGGCTTTCTCACCTTCATTACACTGTGGTCTATGGACATTCTTTTCTTTCTACGCATTTTTCAATGAGGAATTTTAAAAGGACGGCAAAAAAGTAGGGATTCAATTGCTGCGCATTCATAAAACAACATTTTTAAATACATGTACATCAGGGGTGGGATTCTACTGGTTCGCACCTATTCGCTAGACGGTTGTTAACATTCTAAGCAGTTCGGAGAACGGTTGTTGGAAGAAATTACTGGCCTAATCCTGTAGGGAAGGCAGGAAGGAAACATTCTGGTGTTGCTTACAGAAACTGCCTCTCCGTTAACCCTTATTACATTCTTGGCAGGACTAGACTTCCTGTCTCTGGAACTTCTCTAGATTTTTTTCCCCTTCTTTGCTGGCACTTTGCTTGTGTGGAGTGACCATTCAAAGTTACAATGGCACTGAAAAAAGTGACTTATGACCATTTTTCACACTTATGACTGTTGCAGCATCCCCACAGTCACAAGAGGCCAGGTGAGGAGATGCATGCCATGATGTGAGTGATGTTGAGTTGGCCACACCCAGCCAATAACATCACCACCAAGTCATGCCCACCAACTAAGCCACGCCCACAGCACCAGTTGTTAAAAAATTTGAATCCCACCCATGATGTACGTTCACCAAGCTGAATGGGAATGTTTATTATCATTTCCAAAACTGCTTGCTGAAGAAGAACAATCATTCAAAATCTTTATATAGAGAGATATAATATGGATTAGTATTAGTTATAATTCTTCCTAGCAAGTAGGATTCTGGAGGAAGAGAACAGCTCTAATTTGGTTCTTTTTCGTCTCTCTATCATGGCCACCAGGATGCTTAAGTTAGGTTTAACTGAAAATGAGTCCTCTTTTTTTGACCCTATCTTGCATAGCATCTACTTTCACAAAAAGATGGTGTTTGATATTCCTCTCTGAAGTAATAATGACCAGGAACAGGTTTCTATTATTTGCCCTCAGAATGCAGCTTCCAGCTATATTTCCAGATACTGTATAAGCTTCTTACCTCTTCGTATCTGTCAAAAGTAGCTCCATCCTGTAGAAAGGAAGGCACTGGCTTCTGCCAGTTAAATTCATATGGTTTTGCCATTCTGTGGACCACCCTGAATAATTAAAAAAAAGCAAATGAAATAAACTGTTGCCATGTTTAACTCTCATAAGGAACAACAACAAAAGGTTAATTGGGATTGTGCATACAGTACTGCCACTTGTTCTTTATAGTAAATCCTAGTGAAAACCCTCCATTTAAATGAAAATCCAGAAAAAGCTTGCCAAGAAACTGAATTTTGCCTGTAGGGTATCTTAACTGTCAGTAACCACCATTTGAAATTTTGAGATTGTATAATAGGTATGCTCACAAAAGGCTCTATGGAGAGTGTGATAAGAACAAAGCATTCATTTATTGGAAAGCTAATTTACTTTATCTGTTTTCCAGATCAATGGGCATAGTTCCAAATCAGTACCAACCAAACTACCAATCCTTTTAATTTTGTAAAAGTACCCATGTTCTCCTTCTTAGATGTGCTATGCACATGATAATTATCTATGTGGTTTTGTTATAGGAATAAAATAACATTTTTAAAAATTCACACTGGTGGTAGAAGCCTGGCTGATAACAAAGAAAATATTCATAACATTGATTTTAGTAAATATTTATTCAGAAATATTTAGAAGTCCTCATTTTAATCAACAGTTTGATTTTAAGTGATGGAACTGAGAATTAAGCCATTGTGACATTCATTAAGATCTCTAGCTGAAAATGACAAACATTCAGGAACAAAAACGAAAACATTCAAAATGCTATTTAATACTATTAATCAGAGAGATTTTTAAGTAAACCCTAGGGCTACCAATCAGAAAATATGAAGAGCGTCAAAAGCCAGAGGCAGCTAAAGGAAAATATATGAAGTGGTGATCTCATTAAAAGCTGCAATGTGGAGAGGGGGAAAAAACCCCAACAAAAAGAAAGACAAAACAGTTTAGCCTTGACAAATTGCTGAAAAGTATTGCTAGACAACGTAATTTTCATTTGAATAAACAAAGCAGCCTTCATTTCAAGTTCTAAAAGGCTATACTTTCCCTGTAGAATTTACATCCCCTTTTTAATATTTTCAATTTAATGGTTTAGAAACAAATTTTGCAAAGGATTTCAGGCCTCTGGCTTTTTATCCACTCACAGGATAACCTTCAAAAGCACAACGGAATGGGACTCAGAGTGGTGCTATTATTAAAAGACTGGGAGGGAAACATCTTGAAACCATGTTGAGCATTCTGTCCTTATCTTGTTATGCTATCCAACTCAATGGAATGTTGGAAACATATTATGCAAAAGCATTCAAGGCTCTTGCGGTCCATCTGTCTGTCCATCAGCAGGATAACTCCCCCCCTCCCCCCACTAAAAAAAAAAAGAGAGAGAGAGAATGGGATCTAATTTGGCCTGGTAGTCAAGGCCAACAAGAGAAAGTTTGAATTGGAAAATTAGCTGGATCAGGTAAAGGATAGGAGAGAAAAACCTTCCCAAAAAAAATTCCCCAAAGCATTACTATGAGACAGAATAGGGCAGCAAGTTCTTCCCACTTCCTTCCTAGTCATTTGACCCAAGGCTATTTTAAGGAATTAGAAAACATTCTAAAAACCCTGCTCTGCCTCCTTTCTTTTATTTATTGGGTTGCGAGAAAGTTAGGAAGTGAACTGCAATTGGGAACATTAAATTAAAAATATCAAAAGGACTTCTTTCAATAAATACTTCTTCGCTTTCGTCTGCTGAAAATTAATATAGACATAACACATTACCTTAAAATAACACTCACGACCTTCAGAAAATTATGTTTTCGATTAAAAGCATAAGCAAAGAAGCTCTGAACTCCTGGGAGATGAAGCACTAATATACAAACACGACTTTGCCAAATAATGAAAACTATTTCAGACTTGTAAAGGTAGGGAAAGGAAATTAATGTTATCTCAGCGCACTGTTCTCTCTTTTTACCTTTTAATGTCAAATTGCTTTTGAAAGAGAGATACAGGGACAGCGATGTGCAATTATGAGAGAGGCAAAATACCCTTTTGAAAACTTGCTATCTTTTCCTGCAACCACCAACTCCTCAAAATTCTTGAGGATAATTTTACTTATGCTTTAGATACTTTCTAAACTCAGATCGTCCATTATTTTATTTTAAGCACCCAAAATCACTTGCTACAATACACTTTAAATATGCATTGTAAGAACCCTTAAGTAATAAATGAAGCCAAAATTTAATAATGAAATCTGTGCTTCAGAGTTAAAAACACAGGACTTATTCGTTTCCTTTTTCCAAAAAGAATAAGACACATACAAGGCTTATATTTCTCTTATTGTATATTCAAGGCTACACAAAATTTAGAGGATTTAATATAAAATAAATTGAAATACTGTGCAACGTTTAAAAAAAAAGACCTCCAGGAAGCCTCACCCGAGAGCAAGGATTTCATATCCCTGCCCTACAATATAGCATGTACAATATAGTATATAGTATGTACTCAAGAGTTATTTTTCCCCCTGCTCCCCCAACAGCACAAATCAAATTTATGTGTTAAATTTGTGGAGCAAGACACTCACGGGAGAATATAGCATTTATTGCTGGCACATGATGAAATGATGAAAATCAAATCAGCATCCTAATAAAGCTTTCAATTGCTGGTTATTTTTACTGCAACTTTTGACCATTTTAAACAAAAATGAAAAGCGTACGTGCAATAGAAACAAACAGTTCATAATTAAGTAACTTGTAGCTATCAAGGCTACAAAAGTCATCAGAATCGTATTAATGGTGTTGACAGCTTCACTGCAACAAGAACAGCTATCGTATTTTCAATAACAATAAAAGGTACATCGGCCTGACTTTACAATGCACAGAGCATGTCATCTTGACCATAGTTGTAAATATAACTTTAAAAAGTAGGCATCATTTTCTCTTAATATTATGGGGAAAACTACAGCACAATAAAATCTCTGTCATTATTATTAGATACTCTGATGCAGAAGGACGATAAATAAAGTACTGATATGAAATGCTTGCAGAATCTTTTTTCTGTGGAATCAAGACAATGAAACTTTATGGGAATTTGTAAAATAATATCAGGAGTTTGAAGCCTCTTCTTGTTAGCAATCAAAAACCGAAGCGCTTATTGTTAGTTTAGATGCCAACTATAATGAATTTTGGTGATCAATGTCATATAATCTTAGCAAATCTTAGCTGAACAAAGCCCAATTGTTTGAATTTAATAATTCAACCGATAACCTTCATGCGCCAATTTCTACAACAGCTAACGAGGTCATAAAGCAACTGCCCCAAACTCTCTGATCCAAAAGGCAAAGAAAAATCGTCATTTGGGACAGAGAAAATTGAAAACAATCCAAATGAAATACTTCACTAAAAATGCAAAAAAGTGACTTGAGGAAAAATACCTGAATGTTCTATATATTTAATTCACCCATGTAACTGTTATATCCTATATTGAACTTACTAAACTCATTCAAAAAGAAAATATTATAAGTATATTTTATCTTAATAATTGACTAGTTCTGTCAGAAAAATGCATAGGGATTACATATACTACAAATTGGAGAATAAAATCAGGAATCAATTTCTGCAATTCAGCATTATATCTTCTTAACTGAATACAGGTTGCCCTCAACTTACAACCACAATTGAGCCCAACATTTATGTTGCTAAGTGAGAAATTTGTTAAGTGAATTTTGCCCCATTTTACAACTTTCCTTGCCACATTTGTTAAGGGAATCACTGCAGTTCTTAAATTAGTAATACAGTTGTTAAGTGAATCTGGTTTCTCCATTGACTTTGGGGATCACATGACTCCGGGACACTGCAACTATCATAAATGTGAGTCAGTGGTCAAGCAGCCAAATATAAATTAGGTGACCATGAGGATGCTGTAATGTCATAAGTGTGAAAAATTGTCCCAAATCACTTTTTTCAGTACTGTCATCACTTCAAATGGTCACTAAATGAACTGTTGTAAGTTGAGGACTACCTGTACAGCAAAGCTGTTCTTCAGAATGCACTGATCCAGCGTAAATCTGTGATTCCACACGTTGCAATGGTGAAGAAGATGACTGTGTAAAAAGCAATGCCTATAAGAGTCAGTGTGTCTTGGTTGATTTCCAATAGTTAAGCAAGGCTGGACCTAATTAGCCTTTGCACACAATTCATTAGGTTTACCTGAGCTGTAAGTTAGACAGGGAAGTCAAAAAATACTGTGGATAAGAAGATGTGGGGTGGGGGGACAGACAACTTTTGTCATATTGCCAAGGAAACAGGTTGAGCTCCATTCAAAATAGGCTCTTTTTGGTGAATTTTAACTTATCTCCTTTTCTAATAATAATTGACAAAAACTTGTCCTATCTTCTGACCCGTTGCTCAGAGGTAGGTCTCATTAAGTGGTTGCTTCCACTCCATTATTATCCACAGAGACATAAAATTTGTGAAGCAAATCCAGTGGTGTATTAACCACTGGGCAAATCATTATTAACTTTCTCAACAACTGATAAAAGTTTCACAAAATGCAACATCAAAGGCTACTGAGAAAACTTTTGACCAATATTCCTTAAATCTGGGGTATACTTTTGGTTCTATATTTTGTAAGTATTATACTGTAGGGAAAGCATTTATTTGTGCATCAGACTGAATTTACCAGATACTTTAACTTACACTGAAATTAATTTAAGAGGAACTTTGGCCAAATGAAGGACAAAAATAAATTGTGAAGGGATGATTACGAGCCAGTAATAGAATTTGGAACAAATGAAAATTCAATTACCTTTAAGTACTGAGAAAAGAAATGCTAAATGTACTGCCAGCAAGGATTTCTCTAATTTCCAGAAATGTAATGAAAAAACAAAACAAAACCTTGAGATCTTAGTTTGACATAAATAAAAATTAACTGATACTATAATTAAAAAAGCAGGGGAAGGTGACAAATGTTTTTAGCAGATAATCTACTTCAAAACTTCAACACTTTTTAAAAAGATAAATCAAAATACACAAGTCATTAAAAAAAAGATCACATGTGTTTGTTTGATACATATTTTGGGAAGAGGATATGACTTTGATTAATACTCCTTTGGCCTACACCAGTGGTGGGATTCAAATTGTTTTACTACCGGTTCGGTGGGCATGGCTTGATGGGTGTGCTTTGCTTAACATCGGCATGCAACTTTCCCCACACCAGCTGAGACCTGCAGCACCAATCAGCTGAGAGGATAAAGAAGAGAAAAGCGCAGGGGCAGGTGGAAGGGCCAATCCTGTGCTTTTCTCTTCATTTTCCTCTCAGCTGATTGGAGGATTGTTTTTCCTCCTCTCAGCTGATTGTTGGCTTTTTTTAAACTACTGGTTCGGCTGAACTGAGCCAAACCAGTAGCATACCACCACTGGCCTACACCTAACAAGCAGGATAGCCATACAGTATACATTTTCAATCAGAACACATTGCAAGGCCTCCCAGATGCATCAGATGACGCAACTCTCCAGATTCCCCAGCCAACAAACAGTTTGACAACTTTGGGAACTGCAGCTGAACCCACTGAGGGAATGCCAGGTTGGAAGGGTAGAACAAACCATACACTAATCATGAATTATAATAAAAACAGGAAGGGCGAAGAGCTGCTAGGCAATAACATAATCATGATCAAGGATGAAAGGAATCCAGTTACCTGAAATGCCAACAACATTATTTGCTTCCTGTTCCAGAGGAAGGAAAAGGTTCTATAACATGGAAAAATCTGTGGCTCCCTAAATGTTGCTTAATATTATTTATTTAATTTATTTATTGAAATTTATATTGCCACCTATTTGCACATGGTGACTCAAGGTGGCTTACAGGAATAAAAAAAACCTCATATATAAAACAATAAAACTACACACTTTACTTTATTAATTAGCCCTTGGGCCATATCAAACTGCAGAATTCCAGACACAAATTATTATTAAAATCTGGACTTTAGAGAACATAGAATAACAGAGTTGGAAGGGACCTTGGAGGTCATCTAGTCCAACCCTCTGCTCCAGCAGGAGAGTCTATTCCAAATATTAGCCTCTACCTAGGATCGAACTCACAACCTCCTGGTTGTTAGGCGAGAGTTCTACCTCTGGCCCACTGCACTGGACTTGTTAAAATCTGATAAAAACAATTTAAAATTGAATTGGAATAAAATACAATTTAAAATAAAACTGGAATAAAATATTATTTAAAATGAAATTGGAATAAAATACAATGATTTAATATATAGATAAATAAAATATGATGAAATTATATTTCACTATCACCCCTACAATCTACCTCAATCAGTCCCACATATGCCAATCTGAACCGAACCATTTTGCTTAAGTTCTGTGTTGTGTTAAATGTTATTTTCAGATTCTGGCTATACATAAGCTAAGATGTTTTGATATGGGGATCCCAATGGGTCATTCATTTGGCATATAGACCAAGGTAACTTGTCTGTCACCCTCTTATACAGGCAACAATCAAATAGGATGTGAGCCAGGTCTTCTACCTCTTCCGCTCCACAAATGCAGACGCCCATTGTAGGGTATAGAATGGAATTTTCCATATCTGACCATTGTGTCAAGCTGTTCGAATCTCACTCACATAAATATCTCCCCTAAAATGTTTTGGCAATTGTAATTTCAAATAGCTGTCTATTTGAAAAGTATGTTTGTATTTGCTCAGTCACAATAAAAGTAATAAAAAGAGAATAATCAATTAATAAAATAAAATGCCAGGTAGTTCAAGCTTGTTAGGCTAGTGTAGAGAGATACTGAATCCTGTAGTTTAACATTACCTATTGTAGGTTGTTTACTCATGCTCTGGAAGTTGATGAACTCCAGCCCGTTCATAGGTATGTGGGCAGTTTCTACAGCAAAGAGACCCACATTTAACCAAACAAAAGAAAGATTTGCAACATTTTCTATTGGTGTCGCAGCTGATTTTAAGTGCAAAATCCGCTTCATATACATTTAGCTATGAAATACAGAAATATATGTATTATTCTGGACTAGGGGATCAATCTGAAAGATGTGGTATAAAGAACATTCTCCATCAAGAAATATAATGGGTCAGAAGGCATTTTAATGAGATTGCTGTGAGGATATAAAGACTGTTATTTATATTGTACACCTTGCAAGGAAGTCTGGCATAGAAAATAAATAAATGCACAATATTTCAAATAACCTAGTAAGTACACTTTGGGTGGAGTTGAGAAAAACATCTTTCTTTCCAAAGCAATTAAATTCCAATTTCCCTTTCTTTCTTTTGGAGGGAAGCAACTGAACAATTTGATATTGCGTTTACTCAATATCAAAATATACTTCTGACATCTTTATTAATGTACTGAGATCACATAGTGCCCTAGGGTATGAGTGAAGAATATGAATTGTATGCAGCAGCATCTTTGGTTGCTGTGCAACCATAACATATCTAACCATACGGGGGGGGGGGGGGGGAAGCTGTGGGAGAATTAGGCGGTATCTGCAAAAAGGATACACAATGTTAATTGTTTGTGAGGCACTCTGACATGTGTTTGAGATGAGAAGCTATACAAATTGAAATAATAAATACAATCATGTAGAGTACAGAGAAATGGACATGCACACAGGAAACAGGAAATGATATCTTAAATATAAATAAACATGAGGATGTTACTTCTTGCAGTCTACCAGAATTTTTAGCTACCATAAGAAGTTTCTTTTTCCAAATAGTTCCTAATTATGCTAGAGAACAAGCTCAAATGTAATGTGCATGTATTTCCTACAACTTTAATGGGGGGAAATGACTGTAAATTAAACTGCGTTGTACCATTAGGTTACATCACAAACTTAGTCTGATGCATCATCAAATACTTATTCTTCTTTGTATATATTTAAAAAAAATTTAAAACAAAGGTAAAAATGATACAAATTAATATAAAGGTGGTAAAAAAGAATGAGAAAGTAAAAGTGCATACAAAAAGAAAAATAGAAAAGAAAAAAAGTAGACTTCCAGGCTTCCTCATAGCAGTTATAAGTACAATTATAATATCTGTGGAATTCACTGTATACGTATCAGAATAATGCATTTAAAATTAAATTCTTTCAATTCTTTTAACAATGCACTTAAAATAATTCCTTTTAAAAAGCCATTGCCAAAGATAAAGAAGGAATATAGTAAATTGAATTCTATTGTTACCATATATTCCTTTGTTGATATAAAATATAGTGAAAGTTAATGTTATTAGAGCTAACTATTTTTCTCTTTGTAAGTATCAAAATCTTTATTACCTTTCATGATCACTGTACTATTACCTAATAGGATCACTGTCTTATTACCTAACATTATTATTATTATGATGATTACAATTACAAGAACCTTAGCAGAAATTTTGTTATAGTTTGCTGTACCCTGTTCTTCTATCCATAAACATTTTCTGTGTTGGAGAAAATCCAAGTAAAGCACACCATGACCTAACATAACTGAATATAATAGCAGAGTAGTTTCTCTACAAAAAGATTCTGTTTAGGATTAGCAAGGCCAAAAAGACTGGAATGTAATTGGAAAGTACACACTGAATCCCTTGTCAAGGAAACATCAGATTCCTTGACTTGGATTTTAAAATAAACACCAAGTCTAGAGTAACAAAGGGACAGGCAAATATACAATACACAATGCCTGGCTTGGAAGATCATACATGAGAAGGACCTGGATCAGATCTATAAGGAGCATTTGCTCAATAACTATGACAAAGCGTTATGCTGGGGTGTTTATTTTGTTGGTGCAGTTTTACTGGCAGATTAGCCAAGAATGCAAAGACATGCTCAAACTATGGACACTACTTATGACAATACCTATAAACCTTCAGATACTATCCTCTATGGCAAGAGGATCTTTTTCCAGCAATGAAACTGGCAGTAATACATTTCCTATTCTTGATCTCCCTCTCCCTCTCCCTCCCTCCCTCCCTCTCTCTATACACACACACACACACACACACATCTATATCTATCTATCTATCTATCTATCTATCTATCTATCTATCTATCTATCTATCTA
>NW_020769355.1:2183019-2198486 GCF_900518735.1 Pseudonaja textilis
CTATCTATCTATCTATCTATCTATCTATCTATCTATCTATCTATCTAACACCATCAGCTGACCAACCACAGTTCTCATTCTTCCTTTTAAACTCCAAATAAAAAAACCCATAAATGTCTTGATGAGGATCATGGCTATGTTATTCTATCTTCATGTGCTTGAACACATGAAGTACTAAGGGGGAATCTCTGGTAATAAAAATTACAGATAAATGATAGCCCTCACAAAAAAAGGGGGGGGTTCTTTACAGACTTGAGGTCTCGCAGCTGAAAATAGATAGGGATACGGGCGTAGAAAGGGTGTAGAGAGGGGGCAGAGATAGTGAAGGAATGTTAAAAGCCATTTACAGATAAAACAAACAGTAAATAATATTTCAGCCCTGGGAAAGAACTCAGTATAAGGAAGAGATTGAAAATTGCCCTGCCTTGATTCTGAAGAAAAGACTAGCAGGCTTTCAAGATTCTGTTAGTATAGTCTACAAAATAAAGTGGAGTTCCAGTAGTCCTTGTGGCAGTCTCATTCCTGACATTGTCTACCTCAAAGAGCACACATCAATCTTGAAGTCCTCACAACTTTCAAATCAGAGACTACTTGCAGCCAAAGCAGTACTTGTTCACTCTCAAGGGAGTTTGCCACATGTGTTTGGAGGAATTCAGGATCAATTTCTAACTTCACAAGTTCTTGAAGATGACTTAGCCTGCAGCAAAAAGCTATAAAATGGTAGAAATATCCTACCTACTTCAGACATTAATCCCAAACACCAAACCATTTCTTTCCAATGATGTTGTGTAGACAGATAAGCAGTATGATTGACCAACCATTTGGTAATTTTACCGTTCTATAAACCTGTGCAATAAGGACTCAGCCAAATACTGCTTTTAGTATGTCTTCAGATCTCACCATCAAATGGGTTCAAGATGAAGACACACTAGAGGACTATAGACGCTAGAGAAGTGAAAATAGGCATGCAGAAATTGTCCCTGGGAAAAATCTGGATGAGACCTTGTTGGAAGAAAAAATTTGAAAATATCAAAAACAAAGCAAGCACTGAAATACTACTAGCTAAAATAGTAGTTAATGTGTCTCATCCTGGGACATAAGCCTGGTTATTGCTACTCTCTGTGAAGATATTTGTGTATAGTATTTTTAAATACCTATTGTCATAATAACTTTTATAAGTAAAAGGCTTTTAAAAACACATATACCCAGCACAACTAACAGAATTTACATATTCTGTTAATTTATAGATTATTTAACCATATTTTACTGAATGCATCATAATTGGCTAAATGCTACAAATAAACTCACTTATTTTGCTTCTGTACAGTATTTAGATTTCTATGTTTTTATTTTTAGATATTTCCCATTTAAAAGAAAAACATTATACTTAGCCAAAGTAATCTAATTATGCAACCATTAACCAGCTTTTGGAGACAATTATTTAATACAGAATTACCCAAAGGGATATCTAAATATATTGCATCAGTCTGAAGTAGACTGATAAATAATGTTTTAAAATATCACAGCAGACAATATTTATTGGCAGACAGTAAGTCTAATTAACATGCATTCTATCACCCAAATTAGAGTTATTGCTGCTGTCTGCCAGCTGAATTCCCTTTCCATTTTGTCTTGCAATTACATAAGAATGTTCGGTTTATAAAATGCAGATAAATATGATGCATGATATAAAAACAAATTCAAAAGTAATGTCTGCAATTGGAGGGCCAATCACAAAAATGTGCTGGATGAGGACCAATAATCTGAATCATTAAATGGATTCAAATTAATGAAGCTTATTCTGGATAAGGTTATATTCCCAAGTTTAGGCCGTCTCCCTTGATATACTAAAACTAATTGACATTTAATAATATTTTAATAGGCTTGAATAGTATAGAGCGACTAAATCCAGTTTCAGCTACTCGACTAGCTATTGCCTTTCCTAAACAGGAATAAATTTATTTAAATAATCATGTATCACAACAGGTTGACTGCAATGCTCTAGTCTATAAGTAGCCTGAAGATAACCAGAAACAGCAGCTGATAGATTATCAAGACAGCATGATGGAATCAAGAGACACTGATCCTGAAACTACTAGTCTGTCTATCGACTCCTGGGCTTAAATCAAGATGCTGCTACTACTGTAGACAGCTCTAAAATATGATATAGAATCCAAGAAGGAGGAAAAACATCTGTCTTAGCATCAAGCTATGGTGCTGGAGAAGACCTGCTGCAGTTCCTATCTGCTGAAGGAACTTATACTATGCTGACTTAGAATAAGACAGGGCTGTCAAACTCTCAGCCCGTGGGCCAGATGCCTCATGTGCTGGCCATACCATGCCTGTTTTAGCGAAGGGGGGAAAAGTCCCAATAGCATCATATGACGATGCTGTGACGATGTGAGTTTGACACCCCTGGAATAAGGTCATGCAGCAAAAAGTGTTCCAATCATGGAATTCTTTAGGACCATAATACTCCTTTAGTTGATGCCTCTTGTTGAATGATAAGTACTTTATGGTGCTGTTTGATACTGGAGGTTTAACTGTTGTACTGGAATGCTGTTTTTAAGCTCCTTTAGGTTACTCCTTTGGGTTCTTTTAAGATAGTGGTATGAACATAAAATGAATATCAATAAAACATTAAAACCCATTTATCTTTTAAAATGTATTAAAGCAACCCATTCCAGAGGGTATTAATAAACCAGGCACCTTTCTATCACATACACTAATTGCAGTTTGGAGAAGTATTGTTGCAGGAAAGAAAATCTGTCTTTTTGTTTATAGGAAGGATCTCAGATTATACTGCAAGATTTAAGTGCCCAGTGTAGCATATGTCCTATTCACTGAACCGGGAGCTTTCAGTGTTATTCAAATATTATACTATATACTGATTATTCCATTACCAAGTCACAGGTGTGGCACATAGATATCAAAAGAAGGAAGGATATTAGGCATTTCTGGGCAAGGAATACTGTACCCCTCAATAATGCCTAGATGTGGCAATAATAAGATGGGTGGCAATGAATGAAAATTAAGTTATGGGATCAATTTAATGATAATTGCAGTATATAATACCTGGTCGTGGATGTGGATGTGGGTGGGTTGGGGAAAAATGGGAGAGCACAATGTTGTAATTAGGAACACGGTCCTTGTTCAAATCCCATTAGCATATTCTGGCTCTCAGAATAAATGTTACAAATTTGCCACTGATATTTCTCAGGATGAATGCAATGATCATGTCAGCTGAGAATCTAAACACAATTACCATAGCTTAAGACAAACAAATAAAAAGTGTCCAGAGTTTCAGCTGACATGACCATTGCATTCATCCTGAGAAATATTAGTGGCAAATTTGTAAAATTTATTCTGAGAGCCGGAATAAACAAAACTATTTTTAAGCCACCCTCTTACCTTTTCTCACCCTGTTCCATATCTGTTTGCTTTCAGATATGAAGCCTTTTTTTCATTTTGAATCATAGATTACATTGCTCTCAATCATATTTCTAACATGATTAATTATATAAAATATTTTTGCTTCCACTGAATTTCTCAGTTACATATTCAGTATTACTACTGTAAGACATCCAAATACAATTTGTACCATTTGCCATAGTGAAACATGAAATAACATGTCCAGCTTTATTTCAGTACCATATCTAATGCTGAGCAGCAGAGTTTAAGAAGGGTTCAGAGAAAGTGGAACGAGTTCAGAAAAGTGCAGGTGGGGATGATCAGTGGAATTGATGCTAGGGTCTACCAAGAGAAATGTAAGAAAGAATAATATTTAGCCTTGAGAAGAGAAGAATGAGTGGACCATTCTTCAAATACCTGTAAGGATGTCACACAGAAAAGTGAGGTGTTTTGTCTCAGAGTACCAGACATGAAATAATGGCTTCAATTACAGGAAGAAAGATTAGAACTGAAGTATTATAAAAAAAATCCCTAATAATATCATCTAACAGCAGAACCAATAGCACAGACAAATGCTTCTTTCTCTGTATGGATCAGACCAAGGAGAGGGTTTAATTAAGATTCCTGTGTTTCTATGGGATGGCTTAAAGTGCCTTCCATACTCCCATAATCCTCATCCATTCAATGCTGCAGTCAGAAAAAGAGACGTAACTTATCTTCGAGCAATTCATTAGAAAACAATCATTTTGAAGTTGAATGCAAATTTTGTTCGAGGTTTGCCAAATGACATTCAATGATCAGTGATTCACCTGAAACTAAAACAACAATTCCATCTATTCCTAAAATGTCGTCTGGCTACTCCCTCTCCTCACACCAACAGAGTAATAGTTCCTCAAAAATAATAAGCTTCTAGTTCTCCTGATTTCAATGACACTGTAACAGAGCATGTGATAAAAACACAGAAAATAAATGTCAATCCAAACATTTTTTTCAGAGCAATACTGGAAAATACAGGATTATCTTGTAACCTAAAAATTGCTAAGAGAAGCAAAGAACTACCAAATGTGAAATATAAATATACTGTACATAAAATAATTAACAATATATAATCTACTATATTAGTGTTCCGCTCTAAATCTAAAATCACAGAGACATTTGAGTTAGGTTAGGCTGCAAAATCTAAGCATTGTTTTTAGTGATATGTTAGGGCCACAGATATGGGTAGCAATGTAAGTTTTTCTTAGGTGTGGCCTTGCTACTTTGTCTGTGATACTGTCAGATTATAAAAAGGTTATCTTGGAAAATGGCCTCTTGCATTTTAATGCAATATTTTGCACATAAATTCCAGTGAGTTCTGTGGGATTTCCTCCAAGAAAAACATGAACAAAATTGAAGCCTCATTGTTATCATATAAAATATCCATATCTATTTAAAGCTGTTAAAAAGTTTGTCTATAGTTTTAAAGATTAAAATGGCTAAGTTCTCCTTTATGTCTTGAAATCATGGATTTATAATGACGTGTGAAAATACCCGAACAAAGCTGAATAACACACACACACACACATATATATGTGACTATAAAATATTTGAGATGGTGAGGTAATAAAATGAGTTTCAAGTAGTAGAGTAAAATATGACATCCACACTATAGGTCAATAGGAAAAGGATAAAAGTCTCACACTGTGATACTGTTATATAAATCTGTAATACTATCATGTTCACTATATTGTATTCCTGCAATCATGGCTTTCTCAAACTGCTACCCCAGTTGGAAAGAGCGTAAAGTAGAACAAAAGGATCACTTTCCATTTTATTGGGTAGCATAATCTGAGGCCACAACTTAACTGGCTTGGTTTTTCATTACTTAGCTTAAGGTGCAAACCTATCCCCAAAATACACCACAGCTTAATCCAAGATCTCCAAAATTTTTGGCCAACAAACTCATTTGAATTTTTCAGAACTTGTTAACAGTATTTGCACAAAATAGCTGGCATGTTAGGCATGGCTGATCTCAAACAACCCTTTAGTAATGGGTGAAGATGTTCCTCATCATTACTTCTAGTCTCCCAGAATGTTGTCTACCACCTCAACCTACTTTTAGGTGTTTTCTTGGCATCTAGACACAGTTCTAAAAAAGCACTTAATTTCAGTTTATTTATTTTGCAAGAGTGCCTCTGCATAGGAGAGGAGACATTATTATAAATAAACGTGATATTAAAGGTTGGTGTAGGCTTTGCAGCTTGCTGGCATCACTTTTAAGAAAGATATGGATCATTCAGTTCAGCTGTTGGTTTAAAAAGCCAGTATTTTATGCAAAGTCATACCTTTCCTGGCCTAATTTACAGCAAATAGACACAAAATGTGAAGGCTTTTCTGGAGATAAATGCAATACTTCCCTTTCTTGATATATAATATTGAAGCATTTTTCTCAGAACCAATGAATTTGCTAATTGAATAAATCTGCATTTCCTTTTCCACTTATATGGTTGTCCAAAGGAAGGGGAGCTGTTATCCAAAACTGTTTCCTCATTACTGGTTTTATCTCCTGGTCATTCAGAAAATGTACATTGCACAATTTAATGACTCATTCCATCATCCAACAGTAATGGTTTTAGGGAGATACTAAAACTAACTTGTGCAAGCAATAGCTACCAGGAAGAAACAAATTGAGGAAAATATAATTAGAATGCTTACTTTGAAAAAGTTAATGGAATATAGAATACCTCTCAAACTTAAAAGTTCACACTTATTTCCTAAAAGATCAGCAACAGAATTTCTACAAAACTATAAACAAACATCAAATACAGGTAGTCCTTGACTTATGATCACAGTTGAGCCCAAAATTTCTGTTGGTACATGAGCAATTTGTTAAGTGAGTTTTGCTCCATTTCTGTGACTCTTCTTGCTACATTTGTTAAGTGAAGACTGCAGTTGTTAATTTAGTAACATCCTTGTCAAGTGAATCTGGCTGCCCCATTGACCTTGCTTGTAAGCAAGTCACAAAAGGGGATCATATAACTCGGAGACACCATCATAAAATGAACCATCTGTCAAGCATCCGAATGTAAATCACATGACCATGGGGATGCTGCAATGGTCCTGTGTGAAAAATAGTCATGTCACTTTTTTTTTCAATGCTGTTGTAACTTCGAACAATCAGTAAATGAAGTAAGTTGAGGACTATCTGTATAGAAAGACAATTAAGTATATGAAGTGTAATACATAAAACACACAACTGATTTTCCCAGCATGCTACTTTTAATGATTCATTATAGGAAGTCTTTTTAACCAATTTAGAATAAGTATGAAACTTGTTTAAACATCCTGAAGGTTAGATTCATGTAGCAAAATAGCAATAGCACTTAGACTTAGATACCACTTCACAGTGCTTTTAACAGCCCTTTCTAGGCAGTTTACAGAGTCAGCATATTGCCCCCAACAATCTGGGCCCTCATTTTACCCACCTCGGAAGGATGGAAGCAGAGGTGGGATGCTACCGGTTCTGTCCGGCTCTATAGAACCGGTAGCTCTGAAGAGCAGCAGACACAGAACCAGTTCTGTGTCTGCTGCTGTTTGGCCCACCCGCCCACCTGGGCTGTTACCTGACCTTTAGTTCCTGCTTTTTTAAAACCTCAGCTGCTTTGCGCAGCACAGCTGAGGTTGAAAAAGCAGGAAAAAAGAGGCTTTTCAAACGCTGTGTACCTGCGCACAGCACTTATCAGCTGTCCGGGCGGCACAGCTTATGGTGCAATACATGTGCACGCAGCAAAACATAATTACCAAACCGGTAGTAATGCCGGTTGAATCCCACCCTTGGATGGAAGGCTGAGTCAACCTTGAGCTTGGTGAGAATTGCCAAACTGCAGACAGCAGAAATCAGCAGAAATAGCCTGCAGTACCGCATTCTAACCACTGCGCCATCAGAGCTCTTAAACTTAATTAGAATAGAAGGGCTTTTAATCTGTGATCTTATTCTACTGATACTTCTTGGAACTGTTGACTATTCTTACTCATCCTGATGGGGATAACTGACACTACAATGCATTACTTCCAACATATCAAGAGCGACTTCATAGCTTGGGGCGCAGTTGGGAAGAAAGTTTGGACTTAAGCAATTCTAACCACCCCCCTTCCCCCAATTTATATGAAGGTGAAAGAACGTTAGACTTTAATGGCAGTCTCCCTGCAGCTAGGTCCCCTATGATAAACATTTTACCATTCTCAATTGTACTCTTAATATCTCTGGATGAAAAAAAATTGCCACATGGTATTTCCTTAGAAAAGTAGCCCAGTGTTCACTGGTAAGGGACAACTAGATTTTGAGACCAGATATGAGTGATAAGGATTAGCAAAAATTCACATGTATTGTTTTATGCCCAGATTATGTTCATATATGGTGCTATGGTGCATTTTGCTTTAGTTACAGTTTGGCAAACAAGCAAAAGTGGCTGGGATGTAAAACACTAAGTCATAAAGCACTGTGTATAAAGCTCCATGCCTCACTTCACACAACGTACAATATGGCTTGGGTGTAATCTTGGAACTAAATCAAAATTATTCCTCCTTTAAGAAAGAGTTTGTTCTCAGAAAAGAAAAATGCATTAAATATGCTGGAGCGCCCTACCCTTTCTTCTCAATTATTTTGTCTTCAAGTTACAATGATCCGTAATGCTACAGATACGTTTAAACAGTTTAAACTATGTAAAGGAAAAGTAAATTTATTTTTCTTTGGCAATAGAGGCAAGTCCTATTTCACTATAGAAAGCAATCATCATAGAGGAGTTATACATCAGCATCATCAGAAATGTTTAAATATTTACATTCCAAACAACCTATACAATAAAACACAGTTTAACAAAGCCAGAATCAAACACTGTTACTGAGATACTAATATTGGTTTACCAAAGGTATTATCCATGCAGATCCCCCGAGTAATTTATTTGCATTAATTAATGGTAAAATTAACAATCTGAGAAACCATCCTCAGGTAACCTTGTAGTTCTCAAATTAAAAAGGGAGGGAGGGAAGGGAAGGGAAGGTATAGATGGCTTACTAATGATCTATCAGCCTTGGTGATCAATTGAAAAGTTGTTGATAGGCAGAACTGAAAACTCAAATAATAAATAAATAAAACCCAATTATTTCGGATTTTGAGGATAGAACTAATGTTTCCTATACTTTTTATAGTTCCCTTTCTTAGTTTGCTCCTACATATGAAATTAATATTCTGCATGCCTTTCATAGGAGCGATTTATTTTATTTTGTACCTATTAGGAAAAAGAACTGTGAATGTATAAATATTTCATATGAATGTTGTATGATGTATAACTCTTTCATGTGAATGTGTTTTTATTAATTAAATGTTTATGTTTTTGTTTAGATATGGAGGTAGAATCTATTTCACATATGTTAATATACCAATGGTGATGAAAATATTTATAATTGTTAACAAGCTTAATTGCCATTGTGATTGGAAGGTCATTATCCTTCTTTTACATGACCATTCTTCAGAAGCCTCTAAGAAAACTGCAAATTTCCTGTCAATAACTATAGCTATTAGTAGCCATCTGGTTCCTCTCTCATGCTACTAATCATTACCTGTTAATTATTTCAGACTGTTCTTGCAAACAAAAAAGCATCCTTTACTATATTTATTGGATGGTTGGTTTTCATACAGAAAGCTATCTACTATGGCACATAATCAATCAATCAGTCAATCAATTCAATTAACTACTGTTCACTTTCTTGTATTTGGTTTTGGACAGTAAATAAACTTTGATGAAGAAGGAAACTGCCCTATTGAAAAAAAAACAGGAAACTCATCAAATAGCAATTATCTGGGTAGATAAAAATTGTTCTTTTGGAGAATGGAGAAGCTTCTTTCTATAAAAGATTATTACAGTGTCATTTACACAAACTTCACAGATTAAGTGAAATATCACTAACTAAGACAAGGGTTAATTAAATATTTCTTTCTCACTCTAGGAAACAGGAAAGTCTAACATAAATGTGCAAGTTGTCCTCATTTTATGAAGCTATAAAAAAGTAACTGTATGACTACGCCTTACATTTACAATTGAACTGTGAAGTCCTTGTTGCCAAGTTTGGTTGTTTGCTTGATTATAATTGCTAGTGAGTATGAAATTTACTCCCTGTTATGTATTAGTTTGCCTTGCTATTGTTAATAGGAGTGTGGTTTTCTCTTTGGTAGTTCCTTGATTTGTATCCATTGGTGAGGAACTGCAAAGGAAATTACTCAGATGTAATTCCATGTGTCTGTCCTGGTTCTTGATATCTGAGATCTATCTTACCAAACTATAGTAACTATTTGCATCTCTACAGGTAAAACCTCAGGGAGAATTGCTAGGGAGAATCCTTCTTAACTCTCTCCTGGCCAAACTATCTAATCATTGCTATCCCTTTGCTCTCTGGAATGCAAATCCTGGAAATCCAGATTACATTCCACTATAAAATGGTTTGAAGTATTTCTCAGCAAATTAAGATTTTATCATGACAGCTACCTATGTTGACAGTAAGAGAAATAGAAATAAAAATGAACTACTATTGTCCCAATCCAAGACTGGATCTGTACCCAGCATTGTTTAAGCCAAAAATGAATGCACTAAGGTGTGAGATTGTATGAATAGCTTTATTCTGTTCAGAGAAAAGACATAGGGAGATTCTTCCTTAAAGCCTGTGTAACACTTCTTTACACACTTATTACACTCTACATTTTAAATGTTCCTTTATCACTATGTGAAACAAACAAAAAACTTTTGAGCTTGCAAAGCAATCAAGGAAATGATTGGCACATAAATTGTGGAAAAGAAATTTATATTGAAACTACAAGAGAGAAATGTTGCAGTAATGGATAATGTGGCTGTTAAAAAAGCATTTCATCAAAGTCACTCCAATTTTTATGAAAGACAAAACATTTCTCTGGAGAAAATAGATGTGTATCTAAAGAAACATAATTGACCAAAGATTGCAGAGGAACAGAAATATATTATGAATGGATCTGTAACAATGTAAAATTTGTGAAGCTATAAAAAAGATTAAAACAAGAACTACGTCTGGAACAGCTAGGTTCCCAGGTTTTTATTATAGATGTTTTGAGGATGAACTTTTACAACGTTAAAAATATGATTAATTCTATTTTACAGAGAGGAAAAATGCTACAAAGCTGGAAAGAGGGTAATGTAGCATTGGTATCTAGAGAGGGATGAGATCTGTCTTTAACAAGACTCTGTATGCTGATATCATTATTCAATACTGTAATGACTACAATGATTCTAGACTGAAAATAATTTTGCAAGAATTTATTTGTGAGGAGCAAGGTGGCCTTTTATCTAAAAGGCATTTAAAGGACAATGCTAAAAATGTATTGGACATTTCAGAATACTTGGAGGAACATAATGAAAGCAAGTCACATTGATTTTCTTAGACATGGAGAAGGCTTTTGAGAATTTGAACAGGTCTTTTTGCTCCAAGTTTTGGAAGATACGAATTTAGAGAGAGAACTTTATAAAAGATATTTCACAGAAAGCACAAATAGTTATTAATGGAGATCTAACAAAGCCTTGGGAAATACAAAAGGGAACAAGAGTGGGATGCCCACTGTCTCTTCTCTTTTTTATTTTTGACCTTGAAATATTGAATAAAGATGTAGCAGAAAATGAGAGGATTGTGGGAGTAAAAATTAAAAAAAGAACATAGAAGTTAGGGGATTTTGCAGATGACTAGATGTTGGTTTTGGAAGATCTTTAAAGGGAGTTGAAACACTAATGGAAAACTAAAAGCTCTGGTACATTAGCAAGTTTTAAAACTTACAAACAGAACATGAAAATGATAACAAATATGAAAATAGAGAATCGAATAGAAATGGTGAATAAGATGGGTTTTCGGATGAGAAAATGTTAAATATTTTAGGTGTTTACTATGACAAATATGAACTGTATGTTTCTTATTTATAGTTATCTGAAAGATTTAAGGTAGGCAAAAGAGTTTATGGCATTAAACATTAAGATTGACCTTGAAATAAACCTTTGAACAAATTATGAAGAGGTAATTGCAAAAATGTATTCACTTGTATTGAATTTTGAAACAGAAGAACAGTTGAAAGAATGTACGATTCAGTGGGCTAAAAATGTTGGTTATAATGTACAGATGGAACAATGGGGAAATAAGTCACTGAAAGACCTGAAATTTACATTATGTTACAACCTTAAAAAGAAATTTTAGAAAAGTATGTACTATTAGCATATGACATCAGAGAAATGGTCTAGATTATATGTATAAAGGCACTTTGAATTTATGTTTGAAACAAGAATTTAAGTTTGAAACATGGTGAAAGTCATGAAATTTTGTTTTTATGTATGAGAATGTAAGCAAGATTATTGCATGCACAAAGATGGAAAGATTTGGCAATACCTACAATGAAGGAATGGTTAGTGAAGATGTTAGAACTTTTTGTGTGAAACAGAAAAAATATGATTTATCGTTTTGAAGATTAAAATAGGATAGATTATAAAAATCATTCATGATCCAACTTTAGAGAAAGTGGTAAATTTATAAGTACAATTATAAATTTGCCTCTTTCCATTTTTCTTTTACTTTTTTCTTGCTTATCTTGTTCTTTCTTTAGTTTATTTTTCTCTTTTTTTCTTTTTCTCTTTCCTTTCCTTTTTTCCTTTCCTTTTTTCCTTACTGATGGAAGCTATTGTGCAATGGCTGCTGGTTTGGAAAAGGGCTGGTACATAACCTAATAGCTATCAACCACTGGTTTACCAAAATGTACCCGAGGCCTCTTTTAACATACGAACCCATAAAACACTCCATGCTATCTCTACTTTACCTTGTTTCCAGATAAATGGGCACAATTCCAAACACAACACTGGTCTGCAATTGCCCATAACTTCTATTTTTCAGTTTACATAAGCCGGAAATATTATTAGAAATGAAAATGAGACCGTCAGTTTACTTTAGCACTATAGCAACTTCTGAATGTTTATTAATGTATAAAGATAAAATCTCAAATGGGTAGAGAGTCCATCGGATGCCCAAATCTTGGTGTTCACTGGCAATCCTGGATTCTGTGATGACAACCTTATCCAAAGAACCATAGAAACCAATTCCAATCTTTTTAAAAAAGCTAGAAAAATAATATGTGATGTGGCACAAATTAAATCTAAAATAGTGATGTCCAACCTTGGCAACTTTAAGACCTGTGGACTTCAACTCCCAGAAGTCCCCAGCCAGCATGGGAGTTAAAGTCCATAAGCCTTAAAGTTCCCAAGATTGAACACCCCTACCCTAAAACAGTTCTTTGTTTACTGGCCCTTATGTGTGGAGGAGAAGAGGACTTGAATTATGTCTTTTCCAATTTTATGGAATATATAAAAATTACCCTGTCTGGAATGGAAACATCCCAACAACTACTAAAGAGCAGCCATTATTTTTACTGTCCTTCAGGATTGAATTTTTTTCTTTCTGAAAGTTTTAAATACAGATAAGTTTAGGGAATGAGTAAGAAGATTCAAGAGAAAGATTTTTTGAGAGAGGGAAGAAAAGTTAGCTCTTTTGTTCTGTATAATTTAGGAAACAACATTATATATTTAGTCAGTCAGCTTTTTCTATCGTATGTGGGCTGGGACTACAATATCCCAAATTCTCAGAATTGTATCCCAAATCCATCCAACACAATGGCTAGAGCACACTGCTCATGGTTACCTTACATGTTCCCAGTTCTGATTTTTTCCTGCCATTTCCTTTAGTTTATTTCCATTTTTTTTAGAGAAGAGGTTGATCTGAACTGTTTTCTAAGCAAGCAAGAACCTCAAATTATGCTTGATCACAGGAAGATCCTATAAATAGCAAATCCCATTGCCAAACTGAAGCTGTAGTTTCACTTATGGGTTTATTTTCTGGAGTATTAAACATATTAAATGACTAAGAATAATCACCAAAAAAGGCAAAAACAAAGCATTATCTGTATTTGTGGCACAGCTCTGAAGGTCGGCTTATTAAATTGTTGTAAGAAAAAACAAACCAAATTGAAAAATGACTGGAAAGATAATTAGATTTTCTCACTGCCAATATCAACATGACAATCTATGGTTCCCCATTTTATAACCTTAACTTCTACAATTATATTGAATGGCATAAGATACAGTTACTGAGAAAGCAACGGAGACATACAAATTGGAAAAGAATGTTATGTAACAACTTGTTTATAAGCTTTTCCTTCTGGATTCATCACTCTTTGTTCTTTCTTTTATGTCATTATCAAATCATTGATTTCCCATGTTCTTTTCATGTTCTTTCTGTGTTTTATAATACCACAAGAAGATATTAAAAAGGCACGGAAGAACTTATGTAACTTCTACATCCAGGCAACCTGTTGGGTATATGAATACTCCAACTGGTTTGGGTTGAATAAATATGTAAACCTAGGATTAAGTGCTATGTAGCTTTAAGCACAAGAAACTGCAATGTCATTGTGGGTGCGGTTGCAGGCAGCCATAAAGGTAGGAGGGGAAACTAATAGCCCCGGCTTCTGGATGCAACTGTATGAGTCCGGCTTCTGGATGCACCTGGTTACTGTTCCTGGTCTGCTGCCTACTGTGAAGGTCTATCTGCTTACTTTGGAGGCTACTGTGCCAGATACCATTTCACCTGAACACAAGGACTGTTTGCCTAGTGAGCTGAGGATTCAGCATTGTCTTGGTGAGAAAGGTATCATAGAGAGAAGATTACAAGCAGATAAGGACATTGTATTAACTGTTGATGGACTTGATAACTGTATGGATAAACTGGATACTGACATATGGACTGAATGACTATTCTTAATCTCTGTATGAATTAAATACCTATTTAAACCACAAACAGTGTACTTGTCTCAAGTGTGTGTATACTCCTGGGCCCAGCCTCTCTCTCATTTGGCTGCCTGGCTTGACTGCTGCTGTGCACTCAGCTCAGGGGTTTATCCCCAAACACTAACACAACCTCAGAACTTCTTTCTTTAAAGAAGTGTGGACTATCCAGAGGCAAGGATATAGCTGGAAATCCACACTTACATACCAGCAATTGGCCCATCTGCTTCCATATTCTTTCTTCTAGTGCCCAGAAATCCTGTTCAGCCTAATATTCATTCCAGGAGGATACAGGTAGTCCTTAACTTTACAACGGTTTAGTGACCGTTCAAAGTTACCACAGCACTAAAAAATGTGACTTAATAATCATTTTTCATAGTTACAACTTTTGCCACATTCCCAGGATCACGAGATCAAAATTCAGATGCTTGGCAACTGGTTTATATTTAAGATCTGTGTCCCAAGGTCATTGCATCACCTTTTGCGACGTTCTGGCAAACAAAATCAACGGGGAAGCCAGATTCACTTAACAGCCAGGTTACTAACTTATCAACTGCAGTGATTCATTTAACAACTGTGGCAAGAAAAGTCATAAAATGGGTTCAAATTAATTGAACAAATCTCTCATTTAACAACAGAAATTTTGGGCTCCACTGTAGTTGTACTTATAATCTAAAGCATTTCTGGACATTGGCAACTAAATGGCAAAAGAATCGGACTTTTTCTGTAATACTGAAAAATCTAGGGTGCTTCTGCCTGAAGAATTATGGAAACCCATAACAGAGGCTAGAAATCAGTCAGGGTAATATTGGGTTTTGTATTTTGAGTTTTTCTTCCGTGAGTCACCATAAGTGTGTTGGGCAGCCATATAAATTTTCTAAATAACTAAATAGTCTGTTCTAGAAGTATTTGATTTCACCTTTAAATGTTCTTTACTGAGGCACTGATCTTTATGAATAAAGATAAACATAATTTCTAAGTACAAGCAGCTTGGAAACATACCTACTTAAAGAAAAATGTTCTGCTGTGCTTAGTTTGTAGCCTACTAATGATCTCTCCTTGTAAAAGATCATACTTCAGTTTTGTATTGGGGTAATGGGCAACAGCTACACACTTTTTATTTCCTAAGTGTTTCCTCCACCAGTGTTTTATAACATAGTCTATTCCCTCTTGATGAAGAAAAAA